>RJWJ010043904.1:0-12401 GCA_004363605.1 Indri indri | reverse complement strand
ATCTTCCCAAAATTATGGCAGTGATGCATATAACGGCCAATGCGTGTCTTGTACGTGAGCTTTTCTTTGTGTTTTCTGTAAGCTTCTTGCTCGTGGCCTAATTTTTTTGTAAGGCAATCGCCTAATTACTTTGAGGCACCGTGCTGATTTGTTGCTCTGCCCTAAAGCTTAAGCTAGTAAGTGGCAGGGCACACCCTGCTAGGATTGCAAGCTGTTTACCAACTTAACCAAGTGGCATGGGCTGTTATTAACTAACGTATTAAATTCGTGGCTTGGGAGTGAGTAAATACGAAGAGAAATGGATGGTCTGAATTATCCAGTTTGAGAGAAGTAAGCCAATACAGCTGACGTTCAGTCTTTCTGCAATGTTTCATTGCAATTAGAAATGATAGCACATAAAGGGACTGCCTGGCACCCATTAGGTACCCTCTCCGTGTTACTGGCATCTAACTCCTCTTACTGCAATTTTCTCTACAAGACAAGACAAGACAGTCTCTCCCAGAACTCTTTCAGTGACAGAGAACTCAGAACTCAGATAGATGACCCACTCCAGCGTCTGACAGGTCCAACTGTACAGGAGTTCTTCCCTATCTTGGGCTGAGAGCTGCTTTTTACAAGAGCTACACAACGGGTCTAGTTCTGCCACACGAGATGATCTACTCCCTTTCCACCCCACCCTACTTAGAAATTTTGAAGCCAGTTTTCATGTTTTCTCTTCCTCATCTCTTTCCCCTATTTCCTTTCATCGTTTGTCATGAAAGCCGTTCACCTGTTCTGGTTGTTCTCTACTTTGCTCCAATCTTAAAATTGGAACCTTAAATCTGAACATAATTCTCAAGACAGAATAAGGTAGAACTATCACCTCCCTTACTGTGGAACTTATGCTTTTATTAATGCATCCCCCCAACAGTGAATTATTCTCTCTCTCTCTTTTTGACCATTGCACTCAAGTCATATTTTCCATATGCTTTGAATGCCTAATAAATTACAAGTGCTTGGTCTTTTCCACGCAAACCATTTTGCAAATATCATCTTATGCTTACACCCTGAGGCTTTTTTGTGTGAGATTTACAACATCCCCCTGTTCAATCTGTATTTATTTGATTTGATTCCTCGTTCCAAATATGCTAAGAAGGATTTGAAGTCTGATATGGTAAACCTGTGCATTCACTTTTTTAAATGATGCTGTAGAGGACAGACTCACAAAATCAGAAGGATACTTAGTATCTATTTCAATCCCCTAAATTCACAGATAAGGAACAGAGTTTCCAGAATTTGTTTAGGTGGATACAGACTTGGATGCCCACTAGAACTTCTTTTCTCTGAAGTGCTTTCACTGCACCGGGCACTGCCCAAGGTGCTGCTCAGCCCCACGGGGCACAGCCAAGTCTGCCGGCAGGAGCTATGTAGGCATGTGCCACCACCATGATGAGGTTTCTTTCTGCCCAGTGGCACACCTTCTGATCAGCAGGCCAGCTGTGCCCTCCTGCTAAGCATCAGGGAAAATGGCCAATGGAACAGGGCTGAGGAAGTTTCCAGAAACCACTTCACCCCAGAATGCCCATCCTCTACTAATCAGCACCCCGAGGGATTGGTTTCAAAACACGCTTCCTTGAAAAGCTGAATGGAAAGTCCGAATTTTTCTTTACGCCAAATGGTAGCCCTCTATCTTGACTATAAAGCCAGCAGGGAGGAAGAATTGCTTGGAAGAAATGTTTAGTTACCGGATATCTATTTTAGCATGTCAGTTGATGGCCACTTAGTGCCTTAGGAAGAATATTAGAGTTTCAATTGATGGTGCTTTCTTAGGGTTGGTAGATGTATTCGTTAAGGGTGTGCACTCTTCCCTCATCCTGTTTGTACTGGCAACACAGCTATGAGCAATTAAGATACGGGAACATACAGGAATTGTAGGAATCCAGATGAACTGTGGCATGAACGAATTCTGGAATGGAGCCAGGGGTGCTATGCTTGTTTTAAGTCATCGTGTTCATTTGGGTGCTAAGCGGCTTTCTGTTAAGGTTGGGCCACCACTTGTGAAAGAAGGAAAAACGGTCTTTAAATTAAGAATCTCCACTGCAGAAGGAGGCCATGGCTAAGCACTTTAAAATGTTTAAGTGTGTGTTATTTTTATTCAGTTGAACTAGAGGAGAGCAAGCCCTACAATTCCACTTCAACCTCATTATTTTTGTGTATAGAAGCTACAAAATGTCCACATTTAAATCTGCTCTCAGGACACTGGCAGAGAAAACTGACTGAAAAATAGCACCAATGATGTCCAAAGAGTTAATCCAGCCAGTCCCAATCTAACAGAAGGCACTATAATTTTGAGAAGGGAAGGAGAATTCTTTAAAAAAAAAAAAAATCAGTTTTTTTCTCTTTGGGGAAGTTAAGATCTGTCATACAGCTCTCTCCATTTTCTTTAGGATCTTTCAAGAAGTCTTTGCGACGGGGTCAAAACTCAGGTGGTTTCTGAAGATTTCCCTGTTCTCCCTTCTTGCAAGCAGTCATATAGACCGGACTCAACAAATTCCTTTATTTAGTCCCACATCAATGGCTCCCTGATGCTTCTTAAAAAAACATTTACTAAGTCCTCCTTAAAGAAGAGTTCTTTGAATAAAGCCAGTACTTCATAAATGTGTGCAGGTGAAAGCCATAGTGGAGAATAAAATAAATAGCAAATGAAGGTTTGGAGATGGAACATTTACACAAAGCTGGCATGAGGCTTATCTACATGATCCCAAGACTACCTTAAACTCAGTGGAGTAACTTTTAGAATGTTCAGGGTATGTGAGTGATGTCACCGAAGATGTTCATTTCTCAAGTATTACACATTGATAATTAGACTATTTTGAAAGGCTAGGCAACACGTCTGAGAGATTTCCTCGTGTCAGAAAAGTGAGAAAAGACCCTGTTGTATAATCTCATCTGAATAGATTAAGCTGTTCTATGTGCAGTGCAGGAAAGGTTACCAATGAAGAACGTATGTTCCTCAAATAGTCGATCAGCACCCACATACACTGTACAAGAGAGCACCCACACGGTACTGTCCTGAGTACACTTACTGGACAGAGGAGTCAAGACCAGGAAAACTTGATAAGTCCTCTCAATTATTTTCTAGTGCTCTTAAACACCCAAGAATTCTCTCTAGCTCGGATCGAGTTGTGTTGCTACTTGGCTGTAGCCCTGGATTAGAGATCGCTGAGGGCCAAGAAGAGGTCTGCTCTACCCTCGAGCTCCCTTTTACACCCTCGGCCCAGGACATGCGCAGGACCAGTCCTGGGCGCACGGGCTCTGCACTGGGCAAGGGCACCTTTGCAAGTTTCACGAGCTGAAACCAGCAGCTGCTGAATCTGCCATCTTCCCACTACCGTGTCCTAGCTCCAGGCCCAGGACAAGGCCTCTTAGTACACAATAGGTGCTCAATAAACATCACAAAGCAAAAGGAAAGTAATCCTTCTTCTCAAACAGCTAAGTCACATGACAGTGAGGAATGTTAGTCATCGTTGCTTAGGTCTGCACAGGACATTACGTTTCACCAAGCACTTCCACATATACTATTTCATCCTAGGCTGATGACCCTGTAAGCCAGGTCGTATGATCCCCATTTTGCTGTTGAGGAAACCACAGTTCAGAGGGCAGATGGATTGATTTAAGTGATTCCCTGGACTTCTCAGTGCTAACCCAAAGCTCATCTTCTGACAATGGGCTCGGGAATAGGCTCCCCTGTTAGATACAAAGCAGCCGGAGGAAGAGCACAGCCCTTAGGGCATCCTAAAAGGGGACACACAGTAGGCTGAGAAAGCTAATTTTGAGACCGTTGTCGTATCCCAACTTGAAGAGATACAGCAACACTAAAACAAACAAGCTGCCTTTCTGACTGGCTCTGACACTCTGGTGAAAGCGGGTTTTCTCTTCTTTAGGATCATGCATAGTTATTTCTAGTACCAAGAGCGGAAGCATCTTCCTCTAAATGCACAGCAGCCTGTGGGTGACAGTGCCTGGAAGGGACCAGGATGGAGAAAGTGATCTATGTTCCAGCACCACCTCAGGGATCAGCTACTCAGCGGCTCCCGCATGACATACGGTGACCTTCTCTGTAAATGGTACTTTGGGGATGGCCTGGACGTGAGAAGCAGTGACAGTGCCGGGTCCCCCACCTGTCAGCAGGGATAAAGGTGCTGCAGAACAGCCTGTTCTTGGGGGAGACTGTTGCCCAGGCGGGTGCAGCAGTGGCGTGGCAGAGACTCAGGGGTGCGATCAGCCATAATGACAAAACCACTCTTCAGTGTTGAAAGCCATCCGTAATTGGCCAGCGATTTACTGTACCCTTTAAACCTCCCTCTGGATGTGGGGAACCAGCTGTGACCTCTCTTCCTTCAAGACGGACTCACAGATGTCAGTCTGCCTTGGACAGGCAATCAGCGTGGCCCAAACACAGACAGACCTGCAAAAACTCCAGTTGATCCCTTTGCTTCCTTTTATTGAAAGCAACTGACCGTACATTACCCTATTTTATGGTAGGAAGGAAGCCAGGGAGCTCTGAGAGCTGAATGTAGCTTCTCCACAGCTGTGCTATCATTACACGCTCTGTCTAATTCTATGTCCATTGCTCTGTGGGTGCACAGGTCCTCTAACTACAGCTTCTATTCTTGCAGAAGACACACGTGTGGTCTCACTCTCCGTGGGCCCTCCAGGTTGCATTCATCTCCACGTAGAATAACACTGGGGGGACGGTGGGTGGGTGACACAGACAGAGACATGAACTTCATGGCATGTTTAGCACCTTAAAATATCTCACAGAAGGATCCTAGAATCCTAAAAGCATTTTATGAGTCTAATATATTCATATAAAGGCAGTCAACACTGAATCAATTCTATTTCCCTAGCCTTCAATCAGACCACCTTCTCTTCCAAGTCTAGTGTGGGTAGAGGGAGTGAAAAGGTCAGGTGAGAACGGGTCTTGTACAGTGAGCACTCAGGCTGTGAAGGGCTTTTCAGACGTGAGCGTTAAGAGGATGGGGCAGTACAACTAATTTCTCTGTAGATCCCATTGTGAGGCATCATCAGCTTCCCCAGGCCTCAGTTCCCTCAAAGCTAAAATAATGATGGGCTTGGACATGACTCGTCCATCCAAGACTAGGAGAGGAAATGCCTGCCCTTGAGGTTACTAGGGTTCAAGGTGAGAAAGCACAACCCTGCTGTAGCTTGGCGTGCCTTTTCTAGTAATACAGACATCATGGCACAAAGCAAGCCCACTTCCACGCTTAACCATCATTTCCTCTCTCTTAACCTCTAATAAGGGAAAAGTCTTGACAAACGTCAAATACCCCAAAGAGAAAACTTCATGACACATCTGTCTTTGAACCCTATGACCCCAAATTCCCCTTCCAGCTTCATGGGCACGCTGTTGTCTGCCTCCATTCCCCTGTCACCCCTGCCACACTGGACTCTGTCCCATGCCCTAAGCCCACGACACCACTTCCGATCTCCAAACGTGCCAAGTGCTGACACACCACCACGCCCATGCCGCGTCAGTCCTTTGCCTAGAAAACCCTTTACATTTGGCAAATTCTATTCATCCTCAAAGGTCCAGTGTAGCGTTCACCTCTTTTTAGAATTCTCCAACTCTTCCAGAGCAGAAGCAATTTCTCCCTTCCTTATGTCCTGACACATCATATTGAGTATTATAGCAACCTTCTTAGGTGTTTCCCCTGACAAATGTGAGTAGCAAAAGAGCAGGAACTTAACTCCTTTTCGTATCTTTAAAATGTGATAATACTAGCACTTGCCTCTAAGAATTGCTATAAGGATTAACTAAGGTAATGAATATGAACAAAGTAGCTACTCAACAAATGTAAGCTTATATTATTAACAGAATGCTGGGAGCCCAAGGGGAAAGGCTGCACCTTTCAGAGTCTGATGCCCATGAGACTTTCCTAAACAGGAATAGAGAGAGGGTCACAAATCTCAAGACAGAAGCAGCATCAGAAACCTTTTGGATGGAAGCCACCTCTTTCTCTGCCTTCCAGGATTGAACAAACCAGGATGGTCCTTGGGTCTCCCTCTGCTTCTCAGTTTGTAACTGTATGTATCAAGAACATGTGGACAGGTATGAGCTTGACTCAGTGGCCGTATCTTAGAAAAACACTCTTAGAGCCACTAGATTTGTTGACCCATTGGATTACTTGATAAACCAGGTATACAAGGAGACTTCCAGTAGTTTTACTATGAGCAGTACCCACATTTGGAAACAGTTTACAAAGTACTTTCTTGTCCATAATCTCCTTTTTAACCTTAGTGACATCTGGCTATCTCATATAAATGCTATCCTGTTGCATGCTAGGTGTGCCAGAGAATTCCTAACCCCCACCACTCCCATCATATGAATGAAGAGACTGAGGTTTCCAGTAGTTGAGTCACTTGTGCAACAGCATAAAACGGGCTGGAAACTGCAAACCAAGTCTTTCTAAGCCCAAGTCCACACTCTTTCCACTGTGCCATGTCCCCTCCCCTCCTGACAAAGGTTTGTTCTGCAGTACTTCAAGGACCAGGGGGCGGAAAATCCCAGAACGGACCAAGCTCAGTACAATGAAGAGCCTTCTTACAGAGCTACTCCCAGAAGCAGCTAGGGACATCCCTGGGAGTAGCCACGGTCTTATGACAAGATTCACAGAGAAACGACAGAACTAGATGGCCTTTAAAATGCAACCACCGTGATGACCTGCGACACTGTACTGAGGCTTATTAGACAAGTCTCATTCTAATAATTTGAAACTTCAATTTTCCTCTAAGAGGAAGGATGGGGAAGGAGCCAGACAGCATTCAGAATTCTCAGACTGAGCTTATGAAAAGTCTAACTTAGGTTTTGAAAGAGGCACTACGAGATCCCCGTTAGTACTCCTGTCAGCCCCGGTCCAGCCAAGGACACACTTTGTGATTCTCCGGCTCCTGATCCAACGCTGTCTGGTGCAGCTAAGTGAGGAGACTTTCATCTTAGTCTTGCCACGTGGTCACGTTAAAACTGTTCAGTAAAAATCTCCCCAATCTCATGGTTAAAGGGATAAAGGGTTTACGCAAAGGACTGAGTAAAGTTTCCCATTTGCCTCTGGTCATGTTAACTCTGGGAAAGGCCCCCAACCTCTCTGTGCCTTATGAACTGGTGATCGCTTCACAGGGCTCCAGTCAGGCTCAGATATGACGATGCATGTCAAAGTGCTTTGTTAATGCAAAACGCTAAATAAGCGCAAGGTAGCACTGCTGTATTAAACTTCCTCCTAACTGTCACTGAACACAAACATGCTGTCCACGCATGCCCAGAGCACATTCAAAGATAACAAGCATCTGCTCACATTACCTTAACTAATCCTACCCCACCCCCAAAACACCTTTTGAGGTAGATCTCCCACTTTACAGATAAGGAAACTGCGGCTAGGAGCCAATCACCAGAAAGTACTAGTCAGTGGGGAAAAAATAAAATCAAGCCCAGATCCTGACTCCTAACAGGTGTTCTTCCCACTCACCACATCCACCCCAAACATGGGGAAGGCCCATGTGGATTTCAATGCGTATAACCCAAGTCACGCTCAGGATGGCTACGTGAGATCGCTGTGACGTCACACTATGAATGATGACCACACGCAGCGGCAACGGGGCTGCAATGTGCTCTTGGGCAGCCTCTGATGCACCTGCAGCCAATTTGTTCTCAGTGGTCAGATACGTTCTGGCTTCACTGACCTTCCCTCTCTTCCCCTCCCCCACAAGTCATCCTCCAGGTTTCATGTAAACCATCCATTCTTAGAGGATTTCAGTTTTGCCTTCTATCCCTTTTTGGCCAGACCCTAAGGTGTGAATGAACTGTCCACAGCCCCTGAGCTTAAAGAAAAATGAGATGAAGCAAATGCATGTTAAATCCACCACCTGCAAAGCCAGGCTTTCAATATGCAAGAGGCTAATAATATTATAATAACAGCAGCCGGGGCTTACCCAGATTATCTTGTTTAAGCCTCACAAGAAGTGTACAAGGTAGATGCTATTTTCATTTCCATTTTACAGAGGAGGAGACTAAGGTTTAGGAGGATTAAAAAATTATTTACCTAAGGTCACAGTTAATAAGTGATAGACCCAGAATGGAAGTAATTTATAATAGACTATTTTTAGTACTTTATTTCAAAAGGTCAGATAGACCCTTATTACATTAAAACATAATCTTCTTTAGAACACATAATAGTATAGAAAGCATTTGATGTACTTCCTTTTCTAAGCCTTTCAAATATCCCACATACCTGCTAATGCTTATTCCCACCATGATATTCCCAAATTACTCTAATTCTATTCCAATATACATAGCTACTTTGATTATCTACCTGAAAAACACCGTAACTTCTAATCCCATAAAATAATGAGGGACAAGATAGAGTCATTAAAAAGAAGACATACACCCAATGCATTAAAAATACTTATGCTGTTTAGTTACTTTTTTCTTTTTCTTTTCAATGAATCTAGTTGCTCTGGAAGAGAAGGGGGGGAAATATCATGTTTATTATTTTATATTATTTAAATAAGTTTTTCTATATCTTATTTTTACAGAACTGTTACAACAACCACAAGACCATCATAAATGACAAACTGTGACGTGGAAAGGAAGGAGAGGGAGGAGGGATAGCATTCTTGTGTCATTTCACAATTATTTTTGGGATCTAGAATGTGGTACTTTTTTGTCAGTACGTGTTTACTCTCTACCTTTCTAGACGGGGAAATCCAAAGCCAATGTTTCTTGCTCGAAAATGCCTTTCATGGAAAGCTCTTCGGAAGCCTGCAGTTGATTTTGTCTCAACTTCTAACCCCTTGAAACCTGACTCATGGGATATATCACCAAATCTCGCAAGTCCTCTGACACGTAGCTGTGCGCAAATTCTTCAGTAAAAAACTCCCAAACACTGTGGCCGAAGGGATGAAGGGCTTATGCAAGGACCGCCACTGCTTGGTACAAATTCGTACTTGCCTGGGAAGCCAACAGGGGCCTGTGTGACACTGAAGATCTGTGGACACTAAAGGTCGCTTGTAAATCCCATAGGATTATGCATTGACAAAACAGAGACTTCAGATTCTGTCTAAATGTGAGGCCATTCGTGCTCACAGTCTTCTAATGAAACCCCTGATTACAGCATGAATCCAGTCCTAGGGTTTTCCTGTAATATCCAACAGGCAGAAGCCAAAAGTTTAAGACTCTATGGCAAAATTTTCTTTCCTCCTGGTTAGAAATTGCCTTTCTTTTTGCCTTTTATTCTCCCTTGACACCTTTCTTCATCACCCAATGTTGAATTCAAAAACACAATTATTTTCAAAAAGACTTTAAAAACAATTTATAGTAGGCTCGTGTCCCGTAACAATCTCCCCACGCCCACGAACATTTATTTTCAACAATTGCAATGAGTAGCCAAAGGAGAAACAGCACCTCACACCTCCACACAGCACCAGTGCCTGGCAAGGCACGTCCATTACAGATTAGAGCTCTGAAGGAAACTAGAGGTGGCATTTGAAGATGACCTTAGCATCGTGTTGGGAACAGGAGTTGGTGACTTTGGTCCTCGTTTCCTAATCCTGACTCCTTTACCCAGACACTGGCTAGTTCATTACAAGCAAGTTACTCCTCCTGTCTTCCACTTTATGATTTCAAGTGATAAAAAATCCATCCTGTGGATTCAGTTCCTGTCCCCAAATGTCCAACATGACACAGTGCCACTGTGAAGCCAGCAGAGAAGAATCTGCCTTTCCACAGAGAAAGAACTTGACTACCCACTTTAATAGGGAAGTAGGATCAATTGCTGCCTGTTACTCACTTTCTCAGTCTCACATCAGCAGGCACCCTGGGGAATGAGTGGCCCTGCTCAAGTGTGACTGTGTGTCTCGGAGCACAGACGCTCAATGCTGGGGGCGACTGTTCGCCCACTGACATTCACCAAAGAGCTTCACTTCACACCTTTGCTTTTTATAATTTTCCACCTTCAGCCAAAGATGGAAAATTGACATTCAACCAAAGTATAGTCACCCAAAGCCAAGGGACCAGTAGCTACATAAGGGCTCTTACGGTGAGGGGGCTTGGGGCAAGAAGGTTCATCTGTTTATATCTCCAACTTCCTTGGAACACAGCCTTGAGATCCGTGGGGCGGGGGGTGAAGAGAGGGGCCTTTAAAAGGAGTGGGAGAGCTGTTTCCAACGCTATGGCTTAATTTTCACACAAACACTTCAAAAAAAAACTTTTTTCCAGATGAGTTGGGGGGGTTTGACTGGCGACCCCTGTCTGGTAAGCGCAGGAAAGAACCAGAGCCAAACCTCACTGTGTATTGTTGCTGACCTGCGGGAATCTCTCTAACATTCACTCATCAGATGAGGTGACGACGAACGTAAAACATGGGACGTGGCACGTGTGCTTCTCTGGCAGCTGCTAAGTTCCTCGATTTGAAAATAATTCATCCCTGCTCTAGACCGAGATGGCCCCACTACGCGCATCGTATACACGCGCGCACACACACACACACTCGCACACTCCTAGTAACATTATCTCATTTACTAGCTCTGTTTATTGATGTGCAAAGTTCAGAACTGTCTGGAACTCTGCCTCCATCCCCCTCTCCTTTAGGAACACCACAGAGAGCTGAGCTTTTGCAGAGTTAGGATTTGGTTTTGTTTGTGATCTTGTCACTGGCACCTTATGAAGACATCATGTTTTAACACAAAGAGACTTGAGATTTAGGATGCAGCAGACCCAGATTCTACCCCTCGCTCTGCCATGGAAAAGTGTGGCCCTTGGCAAGTGTCTTAAGCTCTTAGGCCCCAGTTTCTTCATCTGTAAAATGTTAACAACATTTAACTTGCAGGGCAGTTGGGGAGATCAGAGAAAGTGAGAAGCAGCAGAAGGCATAGGAAGTGCCTTGGATCATTTGGGCTTTGATTGATCAATTGTCCTTCCTTGCTCTATGACAGTTTTACTAAAGTAACAATCAAGAGAGACCCTGGAACAGAACAGAATTGAGATTGGACCATCCACCAAACTCTCTAAGCTGTGCTTTCCCCACCTATAAAGTGGGGATAATAATAGCATCTACCTCACAGAATGGTGAGGATAAAACAGGATGGGGAAAGTAAAACATTTAGCACTGTGCCTGGCCCCTGGTAAGCACCTCAACATGTCAGCTTCCAGTACTTTTTCCTAGATTCCAAGTTGCCAGCCAAAGAGCTGTTCCTGGCAAATCTTGTTCACCGTCCCAGCTCCCTACTCATTCAGGGATTCCTCCGAACGCTCAGCTCCTTTCCCAGCAGCCTGGCCTGCCCCCACTCTATTCAGCTCTGCTCTTCATCTCTAGATGAAGCAAAAATCTGGTAAATATTACACTTACAAGGTAACAGGTCTGGAATGCTTGGCATCCCAGGCGGAGTGCAGTTGCTTCTTGGCACCCAGACACATATACTCTGCAGCTTAGGGCCAAACTACATTTGGCCGCTTTGTGCAATTCAAATAAAGATATTAAAAATCCTCCAACTCTATAAACATTTGTACTGTTTGCTAATCAAAGGGGTTAGCTCTTTTTAAAAAAAAGCCATCTAAAAAGAACTTAGCACGCTGAATACTCTCCCTAGTTTCATACCTTAAGGAACACGACATCTGTGTGTACCACGTAGGTGTCTAACTTGGTATGATAGCACAGTGATTTATATGTTTTAGGCCAGGTGGAATTTACTTCTAGAGTGGAATGCCTGGCCCCAAACATACAGACCTAGGTCATTTTCATTCTGGAGTTTCTGCCCTGAACCATTATACCATAGCACTGCTTTGGGGTCACGTGATTGGTAATTGACTTGAATTTCCAATTAATGTAAGCAATGACAACAGTGGCACCTTTGGTGTGTGGGTGTCCCAGCTCTACCACTTATTAGCTTGGGCAAGTTATTTAATCTCTCTCTGCCTTGGTGTCCTCACATGTGAAATGGGGAAAATAATAATATTATTGCCAGGATCAAATGATTCAGTATCTCTAAAAATGCTTAGGAGAGTACCTGGAGTATATGAAGCACTACATAGGTATTATTATTAACATTGTTCTTGTTGTTATTGGCCAAATAACAAGTATAGATGAAAGGAACTAAAACACGGGTACTTACCAAAGGGTAACTAGTTCCTTAAGTAAAAGAAGTTAAATTCAACTGGACAGTTTTAGACCCATCTTTCTCCATTAACTAAAAGCATGTAAAGAAAAATGGTAAACTGAGATTATATGGCAGCCAGTGGACTTAAACTTGATCTGCCCTGATTCAGACGTCAGGACTCACTGAATTTCTCTCGGGCATGAGAACAGAAAAAAGATACCATTTTTTTTTTTTTTTTTTTTTTTTTTTTTTTT
>RJWJ010043903.1:0-12416 GCA_004363605.1 Indri indri | reverse complement strand
TGGGAAGGATCCAGAGACTGGCCTTAGAGATGCTGACTCACTTTGCCTCTGCAGGCCTGTTTCCTCGTGTGAACCAGGTCTGTTCCTGCTGAATCACTGGCAGGATTAGAGACACTGAAGAAATGTAGAACTTGGCACATAATTGGCCATGGTAAATATTCCTTCCTTTCTTTTCATCTCATGTGGGCTTCAGTTTTCTCAGTGGCTCAGTGGCAGGGTCAGTTGGTCAGAGGAGATGGAAAGCAAACTTTTCTGTTGAGTACCTACCCTGACCTACTAAGTGTCAGGCATATTTAAACTTCCCAACAGCTTTGCAAGGCTGCTGGAATTCATCTGGCTTTACAGATGAGAAAACCAAGGCTCTGGCATGAGGTCACTTTGATCTAGTTAGAGAATTCAAAGGCTTGTCCAACCCCAAGCTCCAGCTGGGCAAGGGCCCTGGACGATGTGGCCTCTCTCCTTGTCCTGGGCTGACCTGGCTAAGAAGAGGAACTGACACCTCTGTCTTGTGCCTGCTCTGTCCTGGGGCTCCAGGGACAGATGGTGCTGCTGGCTGGGTCCTCTGCCAACTCCCCGGCTGAAGGCCTGTGTGCTCCTGCCATTCCTGGGAACAACCTCCTTGCAGGTAGGAGGTGACATCCAGCCAGTGATGTAACGGATCAGCATCTGGCACTTTGGGGACACAGGGATGAGCCAGACTAGAACTGTCCACAGGTGCTCCCAGGCTGATGGAGAGACAGAGAGAGTTACAAACTAGCCACGGCAGCACAGCGTGGCCAGGCTGTGACAGGGGGAAACCTTGAGGTAGCTGCTAACCAGCCTGTAGGTCAGGGCAGGCTCCCTGAAGGAGGTGATGTGTTAGCTCGGCCTTGAACGCTTTTCTAGGTTAGGAAGCATGGTCCAGGCAGATGCACCTGTGTGTGAGAGGCGGGAAAGAGCCAGCTCCACAAGGAAATGATGAGGGAATTTGGCAGCGACCTCTGAGGACACTCTCCCTGGCCCCTTCGTCCATGTAATATGTACATCCTGCCTGGCGCTGCTTCAGAAATCATTCATTAACTAATTAATGTCAACAGACATGAGTTATTAAGCATAGTTTTGGAGAGGCAGAGCAGCGAGTGGAAGCAGCTTCGGAGGTGAGAAAACCAGAAGCCCAGCTCCGTCATTCCGTGGCCGAGTGCCCCTGGGCAAGTCCTTTAGATAACCCCAGCGTCCGTTCCCTTTTCTGTGCAAGAGGGACCATTGTCCCTCCCAGGGTTTTGTGAGGATTAAATGATACTATGCATGCAAAGCCATTATATAATGCATATTTAAAGGGCCTGAAACATAGTAGGCACTCACAAACCTATGGTGAGGCACTGGGACTCCAGAGAGAATGTGACCTGGCCCCTGTCCTCAAGGAGTTGCTTATCTCCTCATGTGTGCACCCACTTTACAGTCTAGGAAGCGCTGTACGTGCCTGACCTTGTGTGGTTGTCCAGAAGCCCAGCAAGTCACAGGCCGGTGAGCAGCACCTGCGCTGTGGTCCAGGGGCAACCATCATTGAGGATGCTCACAGGGAGGCCGCGGTGCAGGGGGGCCGCGGTGCTGGATGTCAGGTCTCTCCACTCCTTGGCATTGCCCTATTTGTGACCTGTGATCTGCTCTGGGGGCGTGGCCCTGGACTTGGTCAGAGGTTGGGAAGGGGAGTGGCCCTGGCGCCTTCCTAAAGCAGCCTCTGGTTTCCGGCAGGACTCTTGGGCCAAGACGGACCAGGTGGGTCTAAGCTTTCTTTTGCTCCCTTAGGGAGGGTGTGGAGAGACCCAGCTCCTCTTCTTCTCAGGGATGCAGCCTCTGAGCAGTGAGGGTACAAATGGGAGGTCGGGAGGTCGGGAGCCAGAAGACTGGCTTGTTCTTGACTAGCCCTCTTCCCCGGTCCTGTCACTCAAGCCTGCTCTGTGCCAGGCAGTTACCACCATACTGGCATTTACACAGAGAAGGCAAGTTTTAACAGAGCAAGCAGTGTGCCTACAGGCTTTGAGGGCAGGGCCACAGGGAAGGGGCGGGCAGAGGAGGAAGGGGCCCAAGGGTTAAATGGCTTTTCCCCTCCCTGAAGGGAGCCAGAGAGGGAGGAGCACAGCATGGCTCCCAGCGCCCCTCCACCCCACCCCAGAGTCTCCCTGGGCCTCTGAGTCTTCCTGGTCCCCACCTTGCCCTTGCTTTTGAAGATAGAAGTAGAGCTTCCAGGTGGCAAGGCCAAGAAAAGGCATGTCTGTCTCACTGGCAAACCGGTTCTCAGCGAGGCCCTCTTCTGGCTGGGGAGCGGTGGCTGTGATGTGCCAGCAGGGGGGCCTTCACCTGGGAGACCTCACAGCCCAGGTGGGATCCATAGGTCAGAGACCAGCTCCCCAGTGAGCTCTTTTCTGTATTGCCTAAGGCAGGATTGCGGGAGGCAACTGATATGGGTGCCCGAAGTGGCAGGCTCTTTCTCAGAGGTCCTGTGGACTAGGGCATCTGATCTCCTTCCAGCCGGTGTCCTCCCTTTGGCTCCCCCGCCAGGCTCTGGAGTCAGAAGGACCCAAGTCCAATCTCCACTTTGCCTTTTGCTAGCCAGGTGTCCTTGGGTGGACCCTACCTTGTCCCTGGTCCGAGTTTCCTTTTCTCGTCTGCAAAATGAAGAGTGAGGCTTCCTGCTTCAGAGTGGAGCTGAGAGTTAAAGGACCCCCAAGGACTAGGCCTGGCACATAGTAGGTGCGTAATAAATGGTAACCATAGATTTCTTTTTCTTTTTTTTTCTTTTTCTTTCTTTTTTTTTTTTTGGTGACAGAGTCCTGCTCTGTTGCCCAGGCTGGAGTGCAGTGGCATCATCATAGCCCACTGCAACTTCAAATTCCTGGGCTCAAGCGATCCTCCTGCCTCAGCCTCCCAAGTAGCTGGGACTACAGGCTCATGCCATCACGCCTGGCTAATTTTTCTATTTTTTTGTAGAGGTGGGGTCTTTCTCTTGCTCAGGTTGGTCTTGAACTCCTGATCTTGAGTGAGCCTCTGGCCTTGGCCTCCCAGAGTGCTAGGATTACAGGCGTGAGCCACCACTCCTGGCCATAGCCATAGATTTCTTAAAAGGGATCTTTGAGCTTCTGGGAAAGCAAACTGGGACAGCCCCTATCCTGTAGGCAGTTCTCTGGCTCGGTGGGACCCCTCCTACTGGTGCTGTCCCACTAGCTCTTACATCTCCTACCCTCTAGGCAAACAAACCCCTTCCCTGTCCCCATGTCCCCTTCCAACTACTACCTTGTTTCTTTGCTCCCCTTAGCCACAAGAATTTTGGAAAGAGATTTCTGTGGTCTCTATTTCCACATCCTTACCTCTCATCCTTTCCCTAATTCGCTCTGACTGAACTCCTCTCTTTCCCCTCCCTCCGTCCTTCTTCCTGAAGTAAAATCTGGGGATAGCTTCTCTCCCTGTGGCCTTGACTCAGTGTGCTTGCACCAGCAGGGCCCTTTTTCTCTGGAGAGCCACACTCTCCTGGGTCCTCCCATTTCACTGACTGCTCGCTGTCCGACTCCTTTGCAGGCTCCTCCTCTGCACATGGACTCTGAATGCGACAGTGTCATATCTCTGTCCACACTCTTTCCTTTCCTTGCATAACAAATACCCCCAAACTTAGTGGCTTAAAGCAACAACCGTTTTATTATATATTGTGGTTTTGTGGATCAGGGCAGGGCTTGGCTGGGTGATTCTTCTGCTCCATGTGGCATTGATCGGGGTTACTTGGTGGTATTTAGCAGACAGAGGAGCTGACCCTGGGGATCCGAGATGGCTTCACTGGCACCTTGGTGGGGACGGCTGGAAGGTTGGGCTTAGCTGGGACTGTCATTCAGAGCACCTGTATGTGGCCTCTTCAGTATGACGGTCTCAGGGTAGTCAAATTTCCTACGTGACTACTCCACCAGAGCCAGAGTTCCAAGAGGCCTGGGTGGAAACTGAGAGTCTTCTCGTGATCTAGTCCCAGAGTCACTCACTGAAATGTCACTAAAGGTGATTCAGATTCAAGGGGAGGAGGTTAGACTCTACATCTCCAGGGGAGGAGTAGCCAAAAATTGGCAGCATTCTTTAACTTACCACAAGGTCGCAAAATCCTGTGGCTGTTAAATACCCATATATCCTGGTGTCTCCAGGGGTAGCCTCTTCTCCAGTGAGCTCCAAACTTCAACTCCTCGATATTTCTAAATGTTTAATAGGTCTCACAAATTCTTGATTCTGTCACCTGTTTATTTCTCCACTGGTCTCCGCCAGCTCTGTAACCAGTACCACCACCTGTACCAGTCATTCATTCAAAGCCTGGTGCTCCTTTCTCTCAGTGCCCCTGAGGCCAGTGGCTCTCTGAGGAGTCTGCCTGTGCTACTGTCTCGTCCTGAAGTCCACTTCCACACAAAAGCAGAGTGATCTCATGATGTAGGTCAGATCACCTCCTGCCCCCTTCACGCCTCCGGCTCTTCCCCTCACACCTGGAGTACAATCCGGGACCTACAGAGGGCCCTGTCTGCTCTCCCGACACAGCCCTGCTCTTCCTCTGACAGCCAAGCTGGTCCCTGCCCCTCCTTGGGGTCTTGCATCCTCTGTTTCTGATAACATCTTTCACTCTCTAAAATGGTCTTGTTCCTTTTTGTTTATTGTCCCTCCATGAGAGCAGAGACTGTCCTGTTTCATGCTGTGTTCCCAGCACCTGGAAGGAATGAAAGGGAGTTTTAAGAAAGACTGATGGTGACCCCCAGCCAGAATCGGCCCCTTTCTGGCCCTATGCACCCCTTGGGGTCTTAGTTTTGCACCTTGCTAGGCCTCCTCCTGTCCTCTGAGCCAGCCAGCCCTCCCATTTGCAGCCAGAGGCCCAACACTGAGGCCACACACAGTCTGGCCCCTCCCTGTCCCTGCTGCAGCCTGGTTGTCCTGGGTGCCCCCTGCTCCCTCTGTCCCCATCTTCACAGGACTGGGCCTCATGCTGCCTGCAGAATCCCAGCCTAGGTCTGTGTCCTCCCTGCCAGGGAGTCATTCCTTCCCTAAACACACCCCCTCCTGTCCCCACCCCCAGCACAGGGGAAGCCTACAGCAGCCACAGGGTACCCATTTGGTCACAGCAGAGTTGTCACTGTTGAGTTTGAGGACAGATAAAATCATGAGGCTGTTTTCACATAAACAATTATTAAGCTAGAGCCACCCCAGCGGGCATACAACTTAAGGTGACAGCAACAGAAAACCTCCATGCAGGCTGATGGAATGAGTCTTTTTCGTTTTCATCTGCTTGGTTTTATGTTCATATGTTACAACTGTTCAGATGGCCACCTAGGACCAGGTGTGTTTTCCACGCAGCCATTTGAGCGAATGTTGAACGGAGCAGGCAAATGTGTATGTACTCCTGGAGGACAACTCCCAAGTTCACTTTAACACATTTTTAGTGTGCACCCACAATGTTCTGGGTGTGCGCAATACAAAATACGCAAAACGTGTCTGCTCCCGTCCCAGGGGTCTCCTCCCGTGTGCCGGTGTATTTTGTTCTTAGTGAACCGGAGCTGGTTTCTAGTGATCGCTGCCTTCAATTCCAAAAATCCATTTCCTTTGTGAGGCGCCTTGAGCCTCTCAGGGGCCTGGGAAAGTGAAGGTTTCCCAGCAGTATCGAGTCTGGCTGGGCTGTGCGTGGCCCTCTGTGGGTGTGCCACAGACTCCGTCCTGCTCGACCTCTTGATTCTTGGCTGAAATGAAGCCCTGGTAGGAGATAGAGTGCGTGTTCGACTGGCAGTGCTGGGAGGGAAGGTGAATGTCATTGTCACAGCCTGGGCTGACCAGCCTTGTCTGACTCCTACTGCTCTGCAGAGGCCACCTGGCCAGTCACAGAGGACGTCTCTTACCCCTGTGACCCGTGCAGGCCCTTCCTCACTGCTTCCCGTGTCTTTCTGTAATACAAGGCCTTGGCTTTTTGACAGCACGATGAGCTGCAGTTTGGGGGCATTTCCTACGGGTTGGATCCTGCTCCTAGCACTTTACACGTATAATCTCACTGAATCCTTACTACGATTTTTTTTTAGAGACAGGGTCTCGCTCTGTCTCCCAGGCTGGAGTGCAGCGGTGCGATCATAGCTCACAGCAGCCTCGAACTCCCGGGCTCCAGTGATCCTCCCACCTCAGCCTCCCGAGTAGCTGGGACTACAGGTGTAAACCACCACACCTGGCTTTTACTATGATATTCCCGTTTTATAGATGTGGAAAGTGAGGTTCAGAGAGGCTTAAGCAAATGCCTTAGGGTTATCCAGCCAGACAGAGGCAGGGCCAGGATCCAGCGCAGTCTGAGTCTGTCAGGCCTCGCAGCCACCCTCTTGCCAGGCCCCTGTCCCTTTCTGTTTTTCTTTCTTCTTTCTCTCTCTTCACCCTTCTCATTATTTCTTCAACAAACCTTTCTTGGGCTCAGATTCCTCTGAGACAGTGCAGGAAAATGGGGGGTGGGGTGGGCCTGGGACGGTTGCCCCGTAGACCTGCTGAGCTCGGCGGCCTCCTCCAGAGACCAGGCCGGGCCCGGCTCTGCATCTCCCAGCTCAGACGTGGCAGCCGGGGCCGAGAAGCAGCCGCAGGGTGGTGTGCTGCACACAGCCCTGTTCTGAGGCCTGCTCCACTCCTCGTGCAGTGTGAGGGAGTGCGTGCAGGGGACGCGGTCACAGCTCCTGCTGGCGCCACCCTGCTCTGCCTGGGAGTGGTTTCTTGAACACTTTGGGGAAAAAGGAAGAGCTGTTGTGTCGCGCAGGGGAAGCTGGGTCGGGTGGGAAGGACGAGAAGGAGCAGGGGGCAGGCCCTGGCCGGCAGGCTCCGGGCACCGTCTGCGGCCTCCGGGAGTGAGGGGCCTGCTGAGTGATGGGTGCTGCCTGAGGCGCGGGAGAAGGGACCCCACTTTCTGGGCAGGGCGAGGACTCGGCCTCTCCCCTCAACAGAGCCCTCCTGCCCTCCCTGCAGGAGGGGCCTGCAGGGCCCTGGAGAACCAGCCGGGGCCCTGAAGGGGGCCACGGGGCTGCTGCCTGTTTCCTGGGGCAGGAAGTGCCCGCTGTGGCCAGAATCCCCCGCCAGGCTGTGCAGCTCAGGCCCAGGAATGTGCGCGTGGGGGAGGCTGAGGGGGGCCCCTTTCCTCCTCCCTCGCTGCTCTGTGTGTGTCCCCTCTCTCCTACTTGCTCTCTTCCCTACCGGCCTCTGTTTTCTCTCTCTGACCTCGTTTTTTCTGTTCTTTCTCTTCGCCTCTTTCCTTCTCTCTCCGACTGTTTCTCCCCTCTCCCCCCTTAACTGCTCTCTCTCCTCCCGTCTCTCTGTCCTCTCTCCTCTCTCCCTTGCCTCTCCAGAGGGGAACTGTGACGCGGTAGCTGCTGTGCCCAGCTCCAGGATAAACGGGGCTGCCTGCAGACGGCAGGACCTGGGCCCATTGCCTGGCCGCCCGTTGCCATGGCGACCTGGAGGCAGCGGCAGACAGCAGCCTTGGCTGTCTGGCAGGGAGGGCAGGAGGGCTCTGTTGAGGGGAGAGGCCGAGTGTGTCCTTCGCAGCCCCTGGCAGGCCCACCCCACTGCCAGGGGCTCTGGCATGGGGCGATTGCCTGTGAACATGGGTTCTGGGCTGGGTGCTGTCACAGCGGCCCCTCTGAGGGGCCAGATAGTGGGTGTCAGTCGCACTTGGGGTCAGACTGCCAGTGTTCTAATGGCCCTTTTCACCACTTTCTGGGGTCTGCTGGAGGTAGGGGGGTGGGAGGTGGCAAACGGCCCCGAAGGAAGAAGTCACGGCCAGGCAGCTGGGTAGGTGGGCAGGATGGAAGAACTCAGACAGGCAGACCTGCTCTTCATTGGAGGGGTCTACGTCAGAAGAGAGTGAGCCCTCTGTCTCTGGGAGCAAGCAAGCTCACTGGAGGGAGTGTGGTAGCTGAGATTCCTGTGCCCGAGGGGCCTATCCTGTGCCTGAGGTTTCCTCCCATTCCCAAGAGCTGAGGATTTACAAAATACAGTTTTCAGCTTACAGAGGGCTTGCAGTTTCCTCACTGGTTGTGGCCCAGTGAGACAGTGTTCTGGAAGGTGCCTTGCCCCTCACCGTGCTGGGAAGGGGTACTGATACCACGACTGTCTCCTGCAGAGGACATGAAAGTAGATGGGGAGGGAGTGTCTTGGATGTCCTGGCTCTGGGTATGGGTCCTGGCCTGGCATGCCTGGGTAAGGGCTGGTGGCTGTCACAGGTGTCTGGGATGCGGCGGCAACTATGCTGGCTGTCAGATGAGAGAGACAGTTATAGTAAAGTGGCCAAACAGCCTCAGCCTTTGACTTAAACATACCTGGGTTCAAGTCCTAACTCTGCCCTTTACTGGCTGTGTGATTTTGTGTGTGTATATGTACAAGCGGCTCACCCTTCCTGAGCCTCTGTTTCCCCATCTGTAAAATGGGAATACAATAATAATATTCAGCTATTAGGGCTGTGTGAAGATGAAAAGAGATAATGCATATAAAATGCTTAGCATAGTGCCTGGCATATATTAAATACTTCAACAAGGGAGAGCCATTGTTCTCAATCTCACCTGCACACCTACCCCTGTCAATTTCATAAATGGAGGGAGCTGAGCCCAGAGAGGTTAAGACACTTGCTCATGTCCCATGGGTTAGTTCTGGCCACACTGCAGGGACTGCACCCAAACAATACAGAGAAGTGGGAGTGAGGGTGTAGGCTGAGGTTAACCCGACCCCTTGGCTGCACCCTGGCCCCTGTCCTGCAGGTTCCGGCTCCCAGCCCACACGGGGTCAGGTTCTGCACACACTGCACAGCCCCTGCCACCCGCTGGCACAACAGCATCTCCTAGGGAGCCTCTTGTTCCGTGGCTGTCTCCCCATCTAGCCCTTGGCTCTGGTAGGGCTGGGCCCACTCAGGCGCTCAGAAAGTGCTAGAATTAAAGGAGGGCAGGACCACTGACAACCGCTACTTAGAAAGCCCTGCCCACATGTTTCCTCGGCACCGCAGGACAACCCTGCAAAGTGCTTAGGATCCTCCTTTCACAGATGTGGGAGCCGGTCCCTGCAGGACGCTCCCGTGTGGAATGGATGAACAACTGAATGCAGACGGGGGAAGCAAGGCCGCTCCTCTGCTGCGGGTTGGGCTGGGATACGGACGCGGCCCACCCGACTCCAGAGCCCACCGTCCCCGCAGCCTCCCTCCGCCACATTTCCATCTCCCCAAGTGAGAAACCGAGGCTGCTGGAGCCTGTGGTGGTTTAGGAAAGACACGTCCCCGCCCAGCCCAACTGCTCCATCGTCTCCAGCCTCCTCCACACGATGCTGCCTCTCCTGTGCACAGCACTTCACAGTTAGCCAGATGCCTGTAATTTTAGGGATCTTCTTTCATCGTCACGCTCGTCTTGGATGGAGATGGGGTCAGGTGCTTGTCCTTAAGGAGGAAGCAACTTCTCAATAACTTGCCCAATGTCTGCCCGACTCTAAGCCCTTTCATCTAAGACCTGGGACAGAGAGCCCGTGGGTCTTGGTTTGTGCATCCACACAACTGAGCAGGGGTAATCAATCTTCAAAGCCCTTCTCCTCTCACGGTGCCCAGGGAAGGGCTGCAGGGTAGACAGAGGTAGATAGGGGTGGGAGGCCTGCACCCAAGGCCTGGCTCTGTGGCCCAGGGCTGGGGACCTTGGGCAGGACTGGGGGCTTCTCCAGGTTCGGGTCCCCTGTGTACCTCACCGATGATAGCACTTTAAATATTTGCCCGTGGGTCTGATGAGATACGAGTGGGAAGGCATTCAGGAAGTGCCCTCGCCACCTGCCCAGGCCCAGTGGGCCCCTCTGGGACAGGGGCAGTTCTCAAGATGACCCTGCAGAGGGTGGGTGTCAGATTTCAGACAAGATTATTTTTACCCTTGGGGGTGGAGGGAGGCAGGTGATGTTCGGGCTCTCTCTTCTAGAATGGGGTGACGGGGCAGGGGCGGGAGTAGAGCCTCCAGTGGTGAACCTTGCCTGACCTCGTAGTCTGCATTCTCCCTGCCTATGTGGGGTGACGCTGGTGGGAATTGGGGACCCGCTGAATAAACTCATGCGTTTGGTCTGCAGTGAGCCAGGCTCTGCCCTCTGGGCCCTGTGGATGCCAGGAGGAGAGAGAGAGGGTTCCTGCTTTGTGGGTCCTCTGGTCTGGTGTCAATCAAATTCTTCCACGATTAGATGAACGTGTGACAATGGGGAGCACTGCAGAGGTGGGGTGCGTGGTGCCAGGAGCCCTGAGGGTGGGGGAAGAGCTGATGGAGCTGAGGGATGAGCGGGGGTGACGGGGTGGAGAACAGGAGGAGAGCTCCGGGCAGAGGGAATGGCAGGGACAAAGGCCGTGGGAGGTGGCATGATGCACACGAGGAACCCAAAGAAAGCCAGTGTGGCCATGTGCGTGACTCATGCCTGTAAACCCAGCGCTTTGGGCAGCTGAGGCTAGAGGATCACTTGAGGCCAGGAGGTTGAGACCAGTGTGAGCAACACAGCAAGACCTCACTCGTCTCTACAAAAAACAAGAGAATTTAGCCGAGCGTGGTGGTGTGTGCTTGTAGTCCCAGCTACTGGGGAGACCGAGGTGGGAGAATCGCTTGAGCCTGGGAGTTCAAGGTTACAGTGAGCTGTGATGACACCACTGCACTCCAGAGCCTGGCCAACAGTGCGAGGCTTGTGTCTAAAACCTAAAAATAGAAGAAAGCCAGTGTGACTGAGGGCACGTGGTGTGAGCTAGCCCGGAGGTGTGGGCGGGACAGCCTGTGGTGGGGTCGGCTTGGAGACCTCGTTGAGAAGTTCTTCCCATAAGCCGAACCTGTCATGGCTGGAAAGAGTCCTGGAGACTATCGGTGAAATGGCCGTTTAACAGATGAGGAAACGAAAGCCCAGAGAGCTAATAATAAAACCCACCTTTTTAACAGCACTTTCCGTGTGCCAGGTACCAGGCTAAACATTGTTTTCTGCTTTCACTATCTTTTTTTTTCCTTAAAATATAGTTAGCATTTACAATTCTATTTAACTTAAATCATCAAATTGACTTGCTATTTGTCTAAAACGTTTTCTCTCAAGAATTAAAAAAATTAATTTATTGAGGTGAAATTCACATAACATAAAATTAACCATTTTGAAGTGACCAATTCAGTGGAAAGAGCACATTTGCGATGCGGTGCAGCCGCCACCTGTATTAACCATTCCCAAACCTCCCTCGCCCCAAAGTACCATAACCCTCGCTCATTAAGTGGTTTTTCCCCTCCCCTCTCAGCCCCTGGCAACAACCAATCTGCTTTTCGTCTCCATGGATCTATCTATTCTGGGTATTTCATATAAATGGAATTATATGATATGTGACCTTTTG
This sequence comes from Indri indri, assembly GCA_004363605.1. Taxonomy (NCBI): domain Eukaryota; kingdom Metazoa; phylum Chordata; class Mammalia; order Primates; family Indriidae; genus Indri; species Indri indri. Next base: position 1,051 of record RJWJ010043903.1, on the reverse strand, counting down.
TGTCTGGCTTCTTTCACTTAGTATGATTTTATTTAGCTCATCTGTTTTAGCATGTATCAGCACTTCATCTCTTTTTATGTCTGGATGCTATTTCATTATATGTATGTACCGTACTTTGTTCATTCATTCCTTAATGGACATTTGGACTGTTCTCACCTTTTGGCTACTGTGACTAGTGCTGCTGGGAACAAGTATTTGTTTGCATTCCTGTTTTCAGTGATCCTGGGTGTATACCTAGGAGTGGAGTTGCTGGGTCGTATGGCAACTCTATGTTGAACTCTTTAAGGAACTGCCAAACTGTTTTTCACAAGCAGCTCAACCTTTTTACATTCCCACCCGCAACGTACAAGGGTTCCATTTTTTCCGCGTCCTGCCAACGCGTGTTGTTTTCTGTGATTTTGATTATAGTCATTTTAGTGAGTTTGCTGTCTTTTATAATCCTCACTATAACCCTAGTTTCTTTTATTATCCCTATTTGACAGATGAGGAAACCGAGGCATAGAGAAGTGAAATAACTTGCCCGAGATCTCCTTCAGCTTTGCGGGACGCAGCTGAACTGACAACCCAGCCGCGAAGCTCTACTCGCAGAGGAGAAACTGGGCTCCACTGAGGAAGTCTTGTCCTTAGCTTACAGTTTCCTCTGCCGCCTCCCTTCCTCACCAGACTTGGGGCCTGGGGCAGGATCGGTAGGCTGAGGCCCTCCCTGTGCCGGCAGAGCACAGAGCTGGCTTGTCAGAAGCAGGGAAGCCCACCGCCCTCCAGGCAGCCCTGGGTCAGCCTGCACCGGGCTGTGGCCACTGGCCTGGGACTCAGGCCCTGGGCTCTGTTCTCTCCTCAGTTACTGACTAGCTGTGTGACTGGGGGTAGTTTGCTTGTCTTCTCTGAGTCTCTGGGGGGAACCTTCCCTACCTCCAAGGCCTATGGAAGGGCCATAGAATGAAGGAAACATGGGCTTAGCTGGTAGGTCTGGGATTGACTTAAACTCTACTACTTTCCAGCTTGCTCAGAAGCAGTGTTCCCTCTCTCAGCCTTGATTTATTCATGAGTAAAC
>RJWJ010043902.1:0-12405 GCA_004363605.1 Indri indri | reverse complement strand
TGTATTGATGGACACTTGGGCTGTTTCCACACCTTTGCAATTGTGAATTGCGCTGCTATAAACATTCGGGTGCAGGTGTCTTTTTCATAGAGCGATTTTTGTTCTTTGGGGTAGATGCCCAGTAATGGGATTGCTGGATCAAATGGTAATTCTACTTGTATCTCTTTAAGGTATCTCCATATGGCTTTCCACAGAGGTTACACTAGTTTGCAGTCCCACCAGCAGTGTATGAGTGTTCCTATCTCTCCACATCCATGCCAACATTTATTGTTTTGGGACTTTTTGATAAAGGCCAGTCTCACTGGAGATAAGTGATATCTCATTGTGATTTTGATTTGCATTTCCCTGATGATTAGAGACATTGAGCATTTTTTCATACATTTTTTGGCCATTATTCTGTCTTCTTTTGAATAGTTTCTGTTCACGTCCTTTGCCCACTTTTTGATAGGGTTGTTTGATTTTTTCTTGTTGATTTTCCTGAGTTCTAAGTAGATTCTAGTTATCAGCCCTCTGTTGGATTTGTAGCATGCAAAAATTTTCTCCCATTCTGTAGGTTGTCTGTTTGCTCTTGTGACAGTTTCTTTGGCTGTGCAGAAGCTTTTTAATTTGATCAGGTCCCATTTATTTATTTTGGTTGTTGCTATGATTGCCTTTGGGGTCTTATTCATAAATTCTTTGCCTAGGCCAATGTCTAGAAGAGTATTTCCAACATCTTCCTCTAGAATTCTAATAGTTTCACTCCTTAGGTTTAAATCTGTTACCCAGCGTGAGTTGATTTTTGTGAGAGGAGAAAGGTGTGGATCCTGATTCAGTCTTCTATATGTGGCTATCCAGTTTTCCCAGCACCATTTATTGAATAAGGATTCTTTTCCCCAGTGTATGTTTTTGTCCGCTTTGTCAAAGATTAGGTGGCTATATGAAGGTGGTTTTATATCTGGGTTCTCCGTTCTGTTCCACTGGTCAATGGCTCTATTTTTGTGCCAGTACCAAGCTGTTTTGATTACTACAGCCTTATAATAAAGTTTGAATTCTGGTAAATTGATACCTTCCATTTTGTTTTTATTGCCTAGAATTATTTTTGCTATGTGGGGTCTTCTCTGGTTCCATACGAAGCATAAAGTTAATTTTTCTACATCTGTGAAGAATGATGTTGGTATTTTAATAGGGATTGCATTGAATCTGTAGATCACTTTGGGTAGTATAGACATTTTAACAATGTTGATTCTGCCAACCCACAAGCATGGTATGGTTTTCCACCTGTTTATGTCCTCTGCTATTTCCTTCCTCTTTTCCTAGATTCTTAAATTAAAAGTTTAGATCTCTGATTTTTATATATTTCTCCTTTTATCATATAGACATTTAAATCTGTAAATTTCCTTCTAAGGACTGCCATGGTTGCATATCAAAAATTTTGAAAATCCGTTTTATTATTTCTTTATTTTAAATTATTTGCTAATTTCTCTCCTGATTTGTTCTTTGGTAAATCATAGATTATTTAGAAGTATATTGCTTCACTTCTGAAAAATTGGTGATTTTCTTAATCTTATTGATCTGTAATTTGACAAGATTGTGATAAAAGAATATATTACGTATGATTTTAAACTTGTGAAAGTTATTGAGACTAGTTTAATGGTCATAGTATATGTTCTATTTCATGGATATTCTTTGTGCAATTCAAAGAAGTATATATTCTGTAGTTATTGGATGTCAATATATATGTCAATTGTAAATGCTGATTAGGTCAAGATGAGTGGAAAGTATTGTTTGTGACTGGATTTCCTTGTTGATCACAAACCTATAGAGATGTTTTTCTGCCCTCTACCTACGTCCCACGTTCCTACACGACCACCACTCAGCAAAAGTTCTGAAAGGAGAATCAGCTGTCAGGGAAAATTAGAAATACTTCTACTGGGGACTTCTATAGATTTCAATCCATCACACAAGCCCACAGGACTATTTAAAACTTTGCTGGTTTCTCCTTACCCCATCATAATCTTTCTGTGCCCGGCCTGATCTTCCACCATGTTGAAATTCAGCAGATAACCAAGAGATAAGAGTGTACCTGCTCACCTAAGCAGAATTTTTCCATCTCTGGAATTTGGGATTTGTAGACTTCTTTGCATCTATGGCTCTTTGAAGTCTTTAAAAATAAGATTCTTTTATATTTTTTTCCATTTAGTTTAGTTTATACTTTGTTTTTATAGTGACAGTAATGGTTCTTGTAACTTTCTACATACTAACTGGCATTGTGATTTATAATTTTTTTCCATTCCATGCTTCATTCATTTAAAGCACTATATATTATTCCTTTGTATGACTATACCACAATTTACATTTCCTTTATCTAAAAATTCAGAATATTTCTTTTCTCTTCTATTATAGTTTTTATACATCATCTTGGACATATATGTGAGAATGTATCTATAGTATAAACACCTAAAGTGGAAGTACTTCATTATTCAAACTACCCAAGAGGTATATCAATATATACCCATATTGCCATGCACAATACTCAAATGTCATCTTGCAATATATTATCACTTCATGTATTTTATAGTTTTCTGATGTACAGAATTTTTATAATCAAGACAAGTTTATCAGTTTTTCTTTTAGAATTTGGAAATGTTTTCATTATTCCAAACTCTGGTGCAATAAACAGTATATTTTATGTCTCCTTGATCACATGAAGGATAGTTTCTCTAAGGTAGATATCTAGAAGTGGATTTTTGTTGTCATCAAGCATGTAACATACTCTTTTTCAATGTTAATACATATAACAAACCACCATCCATTCACAATCTCTTTTTATTTTAAATTATTTTTTGTTATGTCCTTTTTTTTATTTCAAAATATTACAGGGTTACAAATGTTTTTGGTTACATGGATCACTTTTGTTGTGCTTAAATCAGGATTATAAGTGTGCCTGTCACCCAAATAGTATTCATTGTACCCGTTAGGTAGGTGTTTGCTCATCCTCTTCTCCCCCCTTCCCCCTGCTTGATTTCCACTGAGTTTTACTTCCTTCTGTGCACACATGTTTTTTCTAATTTAATAATGAGTACATGCGGTGTTTGTTTTTTCATTCTTTAGGTACTTCATTTAGGATAATGGTCTCCAGTTCCATCCAAATTGTTGCAAAAGGCCTTAATTCATCTTTCTTAGTGGCTGAGTAGTATTCCATAGAATACATATACACATTTTGTTAATCCACTAGTGAATTGATGGGCACTTGGGTTGATTCCACATCTTTGCAATTGTGAATTGTGCTGCAGTAAACATTTGAGTGCAGGTGTCTTTTTGATAAAATGACTTTTTTTCTTTTGGGTAAATACCCAGTAGTGGGATTACTGGATCAAATGGTAGGTCTAGTTTTAGTTTGTTGAGGAATCTCCATACTGTTTTCCATAGAGGTTGTGATAATTTACTGTCTTGATAACAGTATATGAGAGAATCTATTCCCATAGAATCCTCTAAATCCTTGATTTAAAAACAATTATATTTGCTGATTTCAGGGGGAGAAATAGTTCATCACATTGCTATTGAATTTGCCTTTTTCTGATTATCAGTGAGTTTAAGCAAATGTTTCATATTTATTGATTATTGGGCAATTCTCTTCTGTAAATAGTCTATATCCTTTGCCCAGTTTTATGTTGGGATTTTTTAAAATTTATTGTTTGATTTTTGGACAATTTTACATAATAAGGAAATTTTGTATGTTCCAAAGTTTTCTCGGGCTTCACAAATTTCTTTTAATTTTTTTATTTTCTCCATGCAAAGAAATTTATAATTCTATTCAATTTTTTTTCTCTGTGTCTTCTGGATTTTCTGTCTTGCTTAGAAAGTCTTAGTTTTTTTAAAAAAAAGAATGATTTTAATAGGTTTATTAAGGCATAATATACATACCACAAAATTCACTCACTGTGTAAAATTCAATTATTTTAGTAAATTAATTGATTTGTGCAACTACCACCATGATACAGTCCTAGAACATTTCTATCACCTCCAAAATTTCTCTATTTTTAGTTAATTCCTGCCCCTATCCTAAGCCCTAGGCACCCACTGATCTGCTGTCTATGTGTATAAATCTGTCTTTTCTAGACATTTCATATAAATGAAATCATACGACATGCTATCTTTTGTGTCTGGTTTCCTTCACTTAGTGTAACATTTTTGAAGTTCACCAGTTTTGTCCCATTTATCATCATTTTGTTCCTTTTTTTCCTCTTTGTTTTTTGTATAAATTTATGGGGTACAAGTGTATTTTTGTTACATAGATTGCATATAGTGGTAAAGTCAGGGCTTTTAGAGTATCCATCATCCAAATAACATGCACTGTAGCTTTTAAGTAATCTCTCATCATCCCAAGTACAAGGGATGAGCCCTGCCCTGGGAAAACCACCTTTGTGATCTTGTTGTCTCTCTTGCCAGGTAAGTATACTTTTGTTTCTTCTTATTGTTGAATAGTATTACATTGTATGGATGTAGCACATTTTGTTTATCCATTTACTAATGGAGGGATATTTCGATTGTTTCCAGTTTGGGGCTATATGGCTAATGCTGCTCTGACCATTTGCACACATATCTTTGTGATGACATATGTTTCCACTTCTTTTTGGTAGATTTGAAGGAGTGAAATTGCTGGATCACATGACAAATGTATATTACACTTTTTAAGAAATCACCTAAGTATTGTCCAAAGTACTTTTAACATTATACACTCTCACCAGCAAGGCTTAGAACAATCTATCTTCTAACATAATTATGATGATGAGTAACAAAAATAACTCCTGTTTTATTAATTTTATACGTTCTTTCTATGTGTCAATTTTTTTTTTCTTTTTTTTTTTTTTGAGACAGAGTCACACTCTCTTGCCTGGGGCGAGTGCCGTGGCGTCAGCCTGGCTCACAGCAACCTCAAACTCCTGGGCTCGAGCAATCCTACTGTCTCAGCCTCCCGAGTAGCTGGGACTACAGGCATGTGCCACCATGCCCGGCCAATTTTTTCTATATATATTTTTAGCTGTCCAATTAATTTTTCTTTCTCTTTTTGGTAGAGACGGGGTCTCGCTCTTGCTCAGGCTGGTCTCGAACTCCTGAGCTCAGGACGATCCGCCCACCTCGGCCTCCCAGAGTGCTAGGATAACAGGCGTGAGCCACCGCGCCCGGCCTCTATGTGCCAATTTTATTCATGGGGGATCCATTTTGTGAGAGGAATGAGTTTGGAATACACCTTACCAACAAATTGGAACTCTCTATTTATCTTAAGCTAAATCTCAACTGTCTGAGATTATTATTCTGGACTCTGTTCTACTAGTGTTTTTAATCAATGATTCAGCATGGTACCAAAGCGTATTTATTAAGACAGATGTATGCTATGTTTTAGCATCCTATAGAGATCCTTATCCCTTATTATGCTTCTTTTTTTCAAAAATTTCCCTGGAAAATATATTTTCCTAGTAAAATTACATGACTGCATACTGTATTAAATTCTAAAAACAAGCAATCATTTTGTCTGCTTTTTTGTTTTATCATAATTTGGTTAATGCCTGGCATTTAATATTCAGTATGGTTTTTAAAAAAGACTCAAAACGTTGAATTGAGGATGCCTATCAAGACTCTATAGGCCTTCATGAGGACATTAACTAAAATACTAACCATCTAATAGTACCAGAAATTATTGTTTCCCTACCCTAAAATCATTCTCTCCTATGCCACCTGACATTTTTCTTTTGAAAAAGATATGATTTTGCCTCTTGTCTTCCCATGTGCATCAGGCCCACTCCACAAAGGTTGGATCATGGTTTGTCTGAGCCCATCTGTGATCCCATGGTCCTTCCAATGTGTGAGGAAGTGGGTCTAATGGGAACACTCTGGGGAAACCTTAGTTGCTTTTTTTAAAAGTACACAGGAAGAAATAGTTTCCTTTTCCTGCCTTTGGAAGTTGTTGTGAGAGAATATGAAACCTATTTCTCCAGGTGTCCTTCCACCACCTCAGGAAAGCTGACCTGTTGTGTATGATACAGAGATGAGCAATCAAGTTCCAGGACTGTTGGCGGTGCCACTGCCTGCTGACTTGAGCAACCCTCGAGAGGCCCTGCCGTGGCTCTACCTGCCATGTGAAATAATGAGTGAAGGAAAACAAAGCCAGTTAGATTGGCTTTCCTGCTACTCGCAGCAGAAGGCGTCTTCACTGAGACAGTCATTCCATGCATTTTAATTCTGCCTTGTAATTTCACACAAGTCTCATGTAAAATAAGACAAATCATTGCTTCATCTCAGGGAAAAAGCAAGAGTATAGTCACAAGCCTGGGATCAAACAGACGTGACTATCAGCTTATTAAATTCCTATAGGATAACGTGCTTTGCATAAATAATACATAATTAAAAATAAAGTATACATAAAATGAACTTTTAGTTTGAAAATAAGATAATGGTTGTTTCTGACAGTGGAAAAATTGTGTTCAATGATTATCAATGCAAAATAAACTTCTGAATTGGTTATCTGCTTTTTAGATTTGACTTAAATTTGAAAATGACTCTTCAGATGGAACAAAGTAGCAGGACCCTCCATCTTCAGTCAGCTTCCTTGTCTTGCTCTGAAATCTATCCAATTGCTTTCTAATAGTATATTATTGAAGCCTACAGAATTTAGAACTATATACTGATACTTTATGGCTTGCTTCTCAGTATATACTGTTGTCAAGTTTCAATTGTTTCAGTCTGTTTTCAGTTTTTATGCATTGCCTTTTTAAATTTTTGACTTAAATTTTTAAATTTTTTGTAATTGACAAAAATTATATCATATATTTATGGTGTACAGCATGATGTTTTGATGTATGTCTACATTGTAAAATGGCCGAATCAAGCTCTTTAACGTACGCGTTACCTCACATACTTATCACATATAAATGAAAACCACTATTGTATTGGGATGTAATCTTCTCTTTCCCATTTCTGTCTATTTCTTGTCCTTGAAGCTGTATGAAGCACATGATTTTTCACTCCATGTTTATTTGAGAAAAATTTAATAAAGTAATTCAGCATAAGGCTACTTCAGACACACAGGAGGCAGTAAGGGTTGGGTACAAAGAGGATCAGGAAAGAATGGACATAAGGTGCTGAGTCAACACTGGGATGTCAAGGGCCAAGGGCAAGGGCTGAGGAAGCCATCAGGGAGGACATTTTCTGCAGGGTCAGTGAACCAAGAGTAAAAGCACTCCCCTTGTGGAAGGTCCTGAGAAAGCACTCTCTTTGTGGAAGAATAAGCCAAGCAGGAAACCTCTTCATGCTGCGAAGCTGGGACAGAAATTTCCTCCTTGAGTGTCAACATCTTCACTTCAGCTCAGGAGTCCTGCAGAAAACAGAGGAGAGTGTTGTTTTCAGAGTTAACTCTAAAAACAGCTTCTTTTCCCCTCTTTTGGGGCCTCATGTGAGAGGACTGCGGGAAGAAGAAAAAAATATTAAGTCTTCCTGAGCCAATGCTACCGCAGAGCACAGGCCTTTTAGTAAGCAGAGAGAAGACGCTTTACTGTAAACTGCCTGATCAGAAATTTAGATCCAAACTGTTTCCCATTACTTCTGTCTTGTGTCTTGCCACATTTACCATCGTTCTAGAGAAACTGGATCTGTCTCTCAAAGAGGATGAAAGGGCATTACCTGTTGGCTGAAGTCCAGAGTGTCCTGGGAAAGAGAGGGAAAAAATATACTTAAAAGATGTGGAATCAAATCTGTCCTCAAATACAATGTCCTCAGGCCCAGATCTCCCACATGAGATTTCTCTAACACCACGACCCACACCAGGAGAGGCAGAGAGCAAGCGGAAACTGAAAGCATGTGACCCGGGCAGCTTCTGTCACACAAATCCAGTGGAATTTCATTAGCCTTATGCAGGCCATAAGCCCTTAAGCTCAGACATAGTAACCAGGGATTGTTGATTTTGAGATTTCTGGGAAATTTGAGGTCAACTGGGGAAAGAAAGGCTTTATACAGGGCCACGGACACACCGAGAACTAGCCTCAGCACAGCCGTATTTCCTCCTCCAGCAAAGTGTATGGAGACACTCAGCCACCAACAGGTTCCTTACCTTTCTGGTTCCTGAAGTAGATGAACAGCCCTACCCCAAGGAAGAGCAGACCCAGAACAAAGCCCCCGACTCCGCTCAGCATCTTGCTCTGCGCAGATTCAGACTGTGCTCCTGAGAGAAAAAGCCAGGTTTGGTGATTTTTACCCCAAATCCAACTTCTCTAATTGAGACCCTGTGATTCAGAGCTTTGAGAATGGGGGAAGAAGTTTGTCTTGGAAGCACCAAAATAATTGGCCATTTCTGGAAGAGATTTTTTAAAAATCACACTCAGTAACTACAAGGTTCAGGCATTGAACTCGTTCAAATATTACCGCCCTTACATAAAGCAGGACTTGAACATCTGATAAACAAAGAGCCTGGAACTCAGTGAGGTTAAGTAGCTTGTCTACAGTGACAGAGCTAACAAAAGGCAGAGCTGAGATCAGACTCCCCTCCCATCAGGAAGGCCCCTACATTGCTCCTCTTCTCAGATCTCAATGAACAACTCAAAGCAACAGCAACAGTGCCAGATGTACAATCGCAGCCCCAAAGGCAGGGCCTGGTGCCCAGGGCCAAGGGGGTGATCATGACCTTTGACATAATGAAAGGTTCAAAACAGGGACAGCCTCTTTTCTGCCTGATTGCTTCCCCAGGGGGTATAAGTGTTTCTAGAAACTACCACAGGGCTACCCCAGTGACCTGTGCTGAAGGAGGGGAAACATGGAGCAAATGAAAATATGAAGTGGAAGAGGAGAAACCTGACACTCAGGGATAAGCAAAGTCCCCTTCTTGGTGGGAGAGAAATGTATGAGGTTAGAAAGCTGCTCACTCCATTCCACCGTGAGAGGGCTCATGAGGCTTGGGTGCTCCACTTGGCAGGTGTAAACCTCTCCACTCTGAGGAACTATTTCAAGCATCACCAGGGTCTGGAAAGTCCAGTCTCCATTCTGGATCAGGCCTGTGGAGGAGACCACCGCGGCCTCCTCTTCCTGGCCATTCCGGAGCCACTTGACTTCAATGTTGCCTGGATAGAAACCATTCACAGAGCAGACCAGGAGGTTGTGGTGCTGCAGGGGCTGAGTCTTTGTAGGATACACGGTCACCTTAGGCTCAACTAGGAGGAAAAAGATAGAGGGAATAAGTGAGGAAGACAGAGTAAGTCTCATTGTTTTGCTGTCCTTCTGCCTCTCTCCAAATCCAGGCTCGGTCTCAGGCAGGCCTCCAGCAAAGCTGTCCATGTGGCCAACAGTGCAGTGTCATGAGCCTTGAATTTAATCCTCACAGCAGGGACCTATTAGATTTGAGAGATGTTGAGGAAAATTGTGTTTGTTTTTTTTTTCATAGCTTGAAACTGCTATTTATTATGGAGTTGAAGTGTTTGAAAATCTTTGTAAAGCATATACTATATTAATTACAGTGTGATTTCTGGAGCCAGGTTGCCTGGTTTGAATCCAGGCTCCTACTGGTTGACACTGGGAGAGTTTTTCAATTGCTTTGTGCCTCATCTTTCTCACCTATAATGGAGGATAATAATACTAGTTTATCTCATGGGATTATGTGAGGATTAATGCACCTAAAATATATGAAACGATGACTGCATGCAGCCTTCAGTTTCTGTTAGCTCTTTGTTATCCTTGTTTACCCTGAGAGAAAAGTACGATTCAAAGCAGTATGGATAGACTGGGGGACAGAGCAGGGTACGTGGGGGTGTGGAGTACGAAGCTTTAGGAATGCTACCTACAGGCGCTCACACCTCAGAACACCACAGAAATGGGAAGGAGGAACAGAAAGAAGTTTCTCTAACTCTGTGAGTTGAGCCTCTAGAAAAGCATGAGTCCTAAAGGAGAGAGAAAGGAATAAGGAAAGTTACTGATTTAAAAAAGTTCTTATATTGACCTTGAGCTGATCAATCTGTCTCCATTGCAAAACAAGCATAACTATTATTAGAGCTATCATTTTTAAAGTCTAGATTAAAGGTATAATACATAACTACTTAAATACTGTTAGCATTGTTATAAAAACAGTAACAATATGTTAACAAAATTTTAATTAAAAAAGCTAGTTTCACAATTATTTCCACTATATAAAAATATATACACTGAGGGGAAAAACTGCAAAAAATGTAGACCTGAAAGAATCCTCAGAAAGGTCAGAAGTGACTCAGAGGTCTCCTCACTTTCCCTAAAATCAGTCTAATACTTTTCCCGAAGGAAATGCTCATGGAAACAAACACTACACACTTTTATTTCAGAGGTGTCAGGATCACGAAGGGCGGGTGCCGGGGACAGTGTGGCTAGACCAGCCTCCTCGCATCGCCCCAAACCTTCACAATCCTCTTCTCTCCTCCCCTACAGCTCCACCGCAACCACAGACGCCGCACCCCGTTCCCCGCATCTCTGAGGGCCCCGGCAGTCACGGTCCCGCCGCCTGCCTGCCATCGCCTCTGCCACGGCGGCCCCCGCGGACAGCCGACGCCCCCCTGCATCCCTCCCACGGCAGTCACGCACCGTCCCCGTTAGGACTCTCGCCCGCGCCCCGTAACGTCCACTCGCTCACAGGCCTCATCGCTCTCTCACCCCGCGCTCACCTCGCCGCCGCACGGTGAAGCTCTCAATGACCCCGTAGTTGTGTCTGCAGTACGTGTCCACCGCGGCCCGCCTTTGCTCCAGGAGGTCCTTCTGGCTGTTAAGGTACTTGGCGTCCGGCCGGCCCAGCTCCGTCACCGCCCGGTACTCCCCCACGTCGCTGTCGAAGCGCACGAACTCCTCCCGGTTGTGGAAGTATCTGTCCAGGAACCGCACCCGCTCCGTCCCGTTGTAGAAATGACACTCATGTTTAACCTGCTCCAGGAAACGTGCTGTGGGGACACGAAGGATCCGGTCACCACGCGCGGCCTCCTGGGCCGACACTGACGGCGACGCCCACGGTCCGGGCGCCCTGGGCGGGGCGCGGGGACAGGCGTGGCGGCCCCACCCCCACCGCAGCCCCCGCGGGCTCCTCTCCCCGCTGCCGGGACCGAGGGCGGCCGCGGGGCGGGAAACCCTCCGAGCCGAGCCGTTGGGCATCCGCCAGCCTTTGCCACAAACCGCCGCCTAACGCGGCCTCCTCCCACCCGCTCCTGCCGGTCCCTGAACTCCACCCACCGCGTTCCTTCCTAAATACCGCCTTCGTTCCGTAAATTCCGCCTGCGCCGCCGGGATCCAAGCAGGGGATCCGACCCTCCCTCCGCTCGAGGAGCTTAAAGTGTAGCGAAAGCGACGCACACAGAACTCACGCAGGGCTGAGAAATGCCGAAAGAGAAGTGCGGCCTTCTGTAACGGAACGATAGGATGATGTGAGGGTTAGGTTTGTTCCAGGTGGGAACCCAAAAGTATGTATAGGACAGAATGTGGTTAATGTAAACTTAGGCTTGTGAAACAATAGCGGCAGGACTCTGGGGAGTCCCCGACTTTGTAGATCTAACAGACAGCTGCAGCCAGCATCCCTTCCCCCTCCCTCGCTGATGGAGACCAAGGCTGTCCCTCCCTAGCTGTGCTGGTAAGGACCACGCTAGAGCAGGATGGATGTGACTGGAGCAAAGGGGTCGTAGGAGTTGGTTGTTTGAAGAATTTACTACAAGCAGCTTTCTGCCCACCTTGTCATACGCGAACTGCACGTAGCAGGAAGCAGTTCTTCACCTGCCAGTGTGGCCCAGAAACAAAGAACTGAACAGGGCAGGTGGGAGGGGAGCGGCTATCCCCTTTATGAAAACCTTCACTAAACGCCCTTCTGTGCCGACTCTCTTTTCGACTCAGCCCACCTGCACCCGGGTGAATAAACCAGCCGTGTTGCTCCCTCATAGCCCCTGTGCGAAATCCGTCCTTGGGGTCATTCGCCCTTTCACTGAGTTCCAGTAGGGAGCCAGGGAAGGGCTCTCTGAAGAGTGCAGAGAGTGCAGCTAAGATGTGACGTGAAAGGTTACGTTGGTGTGGGCAGGGGACAGAGTGGAGCATGTGTGTCTATGTCTGGACAAGAAGGGAGGCACATTTCAGGTAAAGGTAAAACCACACGCAAAAGCTTGAAAGAATCGATAAACTTCTCCAAGAAACCAGAAGGAAGTTCACTGAAGCACAGAGGGGACGGGGGTGTGTAAGATTAGGCTGGAGAAACCACAAAAAGTCAGGCCCTTGTGTGGTGTTGAGATTTTGCTTTATACTAAATGCAATGGGAAACTACCAAAGACGTTTAAGGAGATTATAACCATGATCCCAATATAAGTCCACAAATCCTTTTTTGCCTTTTTAAATCCAGAAAGCCAGAAATCCAGTTGTTTTTTTAATTTGGCGCCAAAACTCATTTGGCAA
>RJWJ010043901.1:0-12372 GCA_004363605.1 Indri indri | reverse complement strand
TTAGCTGGTATGCATGCTTCCCTTTAGAAATAATGCCATTGCTTTTGAAAGGGAAAAGCCACTGTCCTTGCCTACTCTTTTGCCGTCTGACTTCTTACCACACACCCCACCTTCTTTCTTGTTGCCTTTATATTTCCCTCAAGCACTAAACTCAGCCACTTCAGAGGAGATTCCATTCTCTTAATCGAATCACATGATTGCCCAGAATTTTTTCCTGTGAGTTACTACTGTATATTTTATATTTGGTCATGTTTGCAAATGTGTCATGGTCATGGGGTAAGAATATCTTCCACAGAAGGAATTCAGCCACATGAATGGTGAGACAGAGGAGAGGGGAGGATGTCGTAGAAAGGTTGAAGGAATTTCTCTCTCTGATATTTGGCCTAACTCACAGGCCATCAAGGAAGCAGCAGTTAGAGAAGAATGAACCATAAATGGGTTTGGAGCAGAGTGGCTGAGAATATCTAAGAACCAAAGCCGGGTCTGAGAGGAAACTGTCTTGGCGCACAGCCCGAGGATCAAAAACAAAGCTGCTTGTATGACTCTGGGTTCAGTCACAGAGACATTCTGCTTTCTTTGGCCCCAAGTAACCTCCTCTCTTGTAATCTTGTTAGTTTCCTCTTTATTGCTTTAACTTTTGCTGTAAACAGTTTGTTTCTACATCTGTAAAATAAGGTGGTGGGGACCAGTGATTCCTTAAGGCCACCTTTAGTTTTATAATTATATGATTTAAAATCACTGTATTACTCCAGTCTAATTTGCACCTAGACTTAGTCAAAATGAGATTTCATTTTACTGTGGAAAATTTACTCCAAAATAATAATTTATATTTTTAACCAAATGTAGAGAATCTCTGAAATACTTTCGGATAAAAGTTAAAATGAGATTGTCAGACAGCTTCACTTTAAAAATGATAGCATGGACTGGGTGTGCTTCCCAGGCAACTGAGGCTGGAAAAATGGTTAGGAATGGTTAGTGTTCCTTTAATATAAATGAACTGTTTCATGCCATCTGTTTACCTTCCCATTGTTTTCCATTATTTGAAAATGAGATTTTAAAAGCCAAACAGAATTAATAACATTAAATCCAAATTTGTCATTTCTCAAAATGCTGAAATTTATGTCATGCCATTATATTTTTGACATCCTCCCCATGTTCCCTGGACATTCTATAAACTAATCTTATCATTTCGTAAGCAAAGCAGGATTATAAAGGAAATCTGCCCTTCCTCTAAAGGCATGCATTACTTCCAAAGCAAATATAGTTCTTTTCCATACTGTCTCCGTTTGAGTGAAACTAGTTTAAATTGCTATTCCTTCACATTATGAAGTTGTTTCAGTTTGTCTGAAATGTTCCCTAATGTTCTCCCTCAACTTTTATTTTTTTACACTTGTCTAAAATCTTGCCGTGCCTACTATAATTGTTAAAAAGATTGATAATGAATCAAGTAGTTGAACTCATATAAATTGTGAAAGAATTGATTCAGTTTTTTGTTTAAATATGTTTTGCAAGGTTATTCTCACATTCATATTTGTATCCATTTTTAAATGTTTATTGAAGTTCATCTGTTCTATCAGTAAACCTTCTATGAGGAAAACAGACATCATGATATAGATTAATCTTCTCTCATCTTCATAATTAGTAAGCATCGGACACTTGTGATTATTTATACAGCATAAGAGAGACAATGGTTATCAAAATTAAATGTTCTTTTTAAAGAAAGCTAAAGCTCTTGCTTTTTTGTCCTGAACAATCTGTGTATTTCCTGATTGCAGAGTCAGGAAATACTTAACTTTTGAAGCAATAACGGTTACTTGAGGGACTTTTTATAATTGGCTGCATAGTGATAATGTGGACTTTAGCAAATACAACGAAATTACTGCTTGTTTATTAAGAAAGAGAGAGAACTTCTTAAGTGCTACTAAGGGCTAATACTGAGGACTTCAACAATTTGGCATAATCATTGCTATTCGTGAACAACTCCAATTTTCAACTGGCTTCCTGATCAAAGGTATTTTTCCTTAGTGCTTTTTACTATCCACATTTTTCTCCTGTGTTTGTTTAGGCCTTTAAACAACAGTGTGTGGTAGTTGTAGAATTTGTTTTCTTTGAAGTCGGGTGAAATGTAGTTTTTAAAATACCAATGGGTTTCTTGGAGTGTGGTAAGTAATTATGATAATTAATGAGAAACAACAGCATGGCCTCAAGGAATCTAGTGGCAATTTTTTGTTGTTGAGAGGAGGAATTGCTTTAATGTCTGAGTCTTAGTACTTGAATTTAAATTGTTTTAGTGAGGTCACTGAAGGTGTAACAACAAAATACTAGCTAAAGGTGGCACTGTGCTTTTTCTAAATGTCATGAGTTGCATGTAAAAAGCCCTGTTCATTTTATTGGTTGTTGAAGTAATTATTGTGTGTTAATTGAAATGAATCATTTCAACAACTTACACTATTTCTGGTTTAATAATAAAGATGATCTTCTCTCTCCTGATTGTACATTATCTTTCTCCTATATTGACATTGATCCAAAAATAAACTCACAGAATTTGGATCTAGATAGTACCTTACGAAAGAGTTGTTTCACCTCTGCCAGCTAGAGTTTTCCTCAAGGGCAAAATGAATGGGGTACTAATACTAGAATTGTTTTATGGTATAAAGTTAATACCTCTAATTATTGAAAGATCAAAATACCTATTCAGTTTAGAATTAAAGTTGATAAGGTTTGCTTATATAAATTGGATCATTTACTGAGGTATAGTCAGGTGTTGAGCCTTTACCTGTGGTTATAGGGAAGGGTCCTGGGAAACTGTAGAAATTCAGCCACTAAGAAGTTTTTCACTCAAGAACTCTCAATATAATGGTAGAGAAAAAAGGACAAACAAACAGAGAACTTGACACAATTAAGGTTGAATTGCTTTATTTACAGTTTCAATTTAGACTAGAACTCTCAGGCTGCACTAAATCATTTAAATATTTGTAATGAGGTCAAAAATCTACAGGTTAAAAGAAATTCCACGGACAATATTTATGATTTTATACTCTGTAGAGACACTTTTAGAAATTTGGGAGTCCTTGGGTTAAAAATCAGATGAAAAGCTTTTAATGGAATACAGTTAGTGAGAAAAGAAATCATTCTCTCAGGACTTTGCCCAACCCATTAGAATCATTTTACTTTTCCCAGGGTTGAATGCCAGCTAGCTCACTCTCCATAGCTTTGGCTTGTCAGGTAAGGTAAATCACATACTAAGGCAAGAAGAAAATGACAGAGGACTAAAGTTGCTAGTCACATGTAAGCACAAACACCTGACTTTTTTCCTGAGACACG
This sequence comes from Indri indri, assembly GCA_004363605.1. Lineage (NCBI taxonomy): Eukaryota > Metazoa > Chordata > Mammalia > Primates > Indriidae > Indri > Indri indri. The sequence goes on along the minus strand of RJWJ010043901.1, from coordinate 9,048 downwards.
TCAAATGTTCAGGGCAAGTCATTAAAAACATAGCATGCGGACTTTATCCTTTCATAGGATATACTTGGTCTAGCAAGCTGAAATTCTTGTGATTTTTAAACTATGAATGCTCTAGCAGTATATCCCAAATAATTACAGTGGCCCCCCTTCTCTGCAGTTTCAGTTACCTGTTGTCAACCATGATTTGAAAACATTAAATGGAAAATTCTAGAAATAAACAATTCGTAAGTTTTAAATTACCTGCTGGTAGTGTGATGAAATCTCACGCTGTCCCACTCTGTTCCTTCTTCATCACAAGAAGAAGGGTGACTGCAGTGCAGTAAGATAGTTTTTGTGGGGGGGAACCACATTCACATAACTTTTATTACAGTATGTAGTTATGAGTGGTCTATTTTATTATTAGTTGTTGATCTCTTACTGTGCTTAATTTATAAATTAAACTATCATAGCTATGCATGTACAGGAATAACAGTGTGCATAGGATTTGGGTCCTATCTCCAGTTTCCGACATCCACTAGGGGTCTGATGCATCCCTCTCAGACAAGGGAGGACTACTGTATGTGAAAGAGAAGAAATTCTGGTTTTCATATTGGTGCTAGAAGATTTAAAGACATACCATGTATGTCTGAATATGAAGCAACCTTTGAATATAAGATAATCTTCCCCCTTTTTTTTTACAAAAATAAAAATTACCAAAGAAGCTTTTTTTGGGACCAGTACATATACTGAGAACCTACTGTGTGCCAGGAATTATTCCAGGCTCTGGGGATACAACAAGGAAAAAAGAAAAAAAAAGAGAAATCACTACTATCCACCCTCCTAGAACTTACATTCTAGCTCACATAATAAATAAATTATACAGTCTGTTAAAGGGGGTACATACTATGGAGAGCAATAAAGCAGAGAATAATCTGGAGGAATGCTGGCTGAGTGTGAATGCGTGTGTGCATGCTCGCAGCATGCACATGAGGGTAGGAAACACTTGGGTGGCATTAGAGCATGGATCCAGATGAGGCAAGGGAGTGAGCCATGCAGGTGTCTAGGGCAAGAGTGTGGATTCAGAGACCTCAAGGGAGGAATGTGCCTGGCATGTTGAAGGAATGGCAAGGAGGCCAGTGTAGCTAGAACAGTAAGAGTGATATGCAAGTGTAGTCGGAGATAAAGTCAGAGGAAGAGAGGTGAGGATGGAAAGATTAAAATCCAGCTTGAAGGCCAGGTGCGGTGGCTCACTATAATCCCAGCACTTTGGGAGGCTTGAGACCAGGTGTTCGAGACCAGACTGGGCAACATAGCAAGACCCTGTATCTACAAAAAATTAGAAAAATTAGCCAGGTGTGATGGTGTGTACCTATAGTCCCAGCTACTTGGGTGGCTGAGGCAGGAGCATCACCTGAGCCTAGGAGTTTGAGGCTGCAGTGAGCTATGATCATGCCACTACACTCCAGCCTGGGTCACAGAGCAATACCCTCTCTTAAAAAAAAAAAAGAAAGAGTAAAATCTGGATTGACTATCCGAAGGTCATAGGATTTGTAGTCACAGTGCAAATTTAATCTGTATGTCTGTCATCTGCAGTTGGTGAGGGCTCCATAGGAGCCCTGTAAGGGTCTTGTCTTTTAATGAAATTGGGAGCTATTCAAGGGTTTGCAGGTGAGTAACGTAGGGAAGGTAAGATTTGCCTTCTGTGCTCTTAGGGTCTCTGGCTGGGACTGACATGAGACAGATTAACAGGAGAAAAGCATACCAATTTTATTCAGTAATTTCTACATACGTATAGGAGCCTGCACAAGAAAAATGAAGACCCAAAGAAGCAGCTAGGACCAAACACTTATGTACTAGGTTGGACAAAGAGTACTAAATTGTGACAATGTCACATGACAAAAGGGTTTGGGCTGGGCAGCTAATTGTGGAAAAGTGACTGGGAAGTAAAGGTTAGTTTAACAACTAGTTAGTTTGTCACGTTTCTCTCAACTTCAACTCCCTGTCTCTGGTGATGAGAATGTCTTCCTTCCTCCTGGTACGGAGGATGCCCTTCTTGCATCTGCTGTTTTTCCAGTGTCTTTAACTCAAGGTAATCAATATGCCAAAGTGGCATATTTTCAGATGGCATATTTTGATTCCCTTAAGTAATATGGCAAGTTAAAGAGGGTCATTTTGGTTTTAAGAGTAGATTAAAGGGGCAAGGGAAACCAGTTAAACGGCTGTTGCAGTAAACTGCGTGAGCGATGAATAGTATCTTACCCTGTGAATGTATCACATTTTGTTCTTCCATCCACTTGTTAATATTTAGGTTGTTTGCAGTTTTGGGGTATTGTGACTAAATCTGCTACGAATATTCATGTACAAGTCCTTGTATGGATGTGTTTTCCAGTCCTCTAGATGAATCTCTAGGAGTGTAATGGCTGGGTCATGACGTAGGTCTTTATTTAACTAGTAAGAAACTGCCAAGCAGTTTTCTAGAGTGGTGGTGTCATTTTACATTTCTGCATATGGTGTATGAGAATTCATTTGCCCCACATCCTTGCTAACACTTGGTCTTTTGTTGATGTTAGCCATTCTAATAGGTATATCACATCTTATTGTGGTTTTAATTTGTGTTTTCTCTGATGGCTAATGCTGATGGGAGTGTCTAGGTTTTAATCTCTCCATCCAGAAAGCTTATTTTATCCTCACTGTTGGAATTTTAGTTTCTTTCAGCTGAGGCTCATAATAACTTTTAAAAATAGTCAAAAGATATTATTATGACTTGTGAAAGACTGGCAGTGGCTTATATAGTCTCATGGTTTTGTTTTTGGACACTAATTTAAAATGGGAAAGTGTAACACTGCTGTTAAATTTCAATTTCAATTAATTTTCGTTAAATTTCAGTTTTACCTTCAAGTCATTTATGTCAGATAGTATAATTGAAGTTTACGCTCTTTCTTGTGTAGGGTCTACTACTTTCTGTGTCTTATCATTTAGGATAAAAATGCATTCCATTTGATAATAACCAGGTCTAGGTAAACGTAAATTGTCACAAAATATTCAACTAAAATGAGGATTTAAAATTGCTTTCCAGGTTCCTGATGTTATCAGCAGCATAAGGCAGGTATCTAAAGCGGCCATGAAGGAGGATGCCAAACCCAGCAAAGACAATGAGGACGCCTTTTACAACTCTCAGAAGTTCGAAGTCTTGTACTGCGGGAAGGTGACAGTGACCCACAAGAAGGCCCCGTCCAGCCTCATCGATGACTGCATCGAAAAGTTCAGCCTGCACGAACAGCAGCGCCTGAAGATCCAGGGTGAGCAGCGCAGCGCGGACCCCAGCGAGGACCTGGCCGTCTTGGAGGCATCGGCGCCCCGGTCCCCCGGAGAGTGCCTGGCCGAGGAGGTGGACGGCGTCGCCAGCACCCACCCTGGCTTCCCTGCCGTGGCCAGCCAGCCTGCCCCGTCCAGCTCTCGGGTGTGCTTCCCTGAGCGGATTCTGGAAGATTCTGGCTTCGATGAACAGCACGAGTTTCGGTCTCGGTGCAGCAGTGTCACCGGAGTGCAAAGGAAGGTTCCCGAGAGTAGCCAAAAACCCCAGCCGCGAAGGAGACACGCGAGCGCTCCCAGTCACGTACAGCCGTCGGACTCGGGGAAGAACAGAACAATGCTCTTCCAGGTACCAGCCCGCAGGGTGCTGTCCGGGGTTCAGCAGAAAGTGCTAGACAGACTGCTGGGCGTCTGCCTCCTGCAAGTGCCTCATCCTGCTGACCCCCAGAGGCCGCGTCTGTATAATGAATTATCCAACTTTTGTTTCCCCCTGGAAAGCTTGTAAGGCAGGTGCAGAGAGAGAGAGAGGGTAGAGAAGGGGCTAGAGGCAGACGTGGAGTGTGGGTTGTAAGAAATAAGGGCGCAAGGAAGGAAGAGGAGAAGGAAGCAAGTCAGGGGGGCTTCTTGGAAACCTGTGGAAAGAATAAGAATAGGTTATCTGTTATCTAACTATCACAGGCATTTGCCTGGCGTTGGTTCTTAAACAATTGCTTTAAAAAAACCTGTTTGTAGAAAGCCAGTCTTGTAGAGGATTTAAGGATGCACATCCGGGATAGTGTGATTCGGTATGGAGAAACACACGGGAATTTTTAGAGAAAAACGGGAAAGTCCCGAGACTCATCGGTGTGTTTTCAATTGAGAACACACCGGTTTACTGTGTCACACAGAAGAGAAGGTTAAAGGCAACACCGTTGGCCTGAAAATGTACTGGATCAGCTACTAAAATAATTATTGTTGTAAAAGATAATTCTTAATTCTGAAAATAATTTTTGAATGTTGTACAGGGTATAGAAAATGTCAAGTTCCACTTAAAAGAACTTAATTCAAAACAATGCCCTCTAGAATCTTTAATTAACCCTCAGTTTGTAAGAGTTGAGGTTTCTTGAAAAAAAAAAAAAAAAAAAAAAAAAAGAGTGGTTGTCCTTTTATCCTGTTTTAAAGAATCCCTGAGAAGGAAATTCCACAGTGTACTGTGGTAAACAGTCCCAGTATGTAAGATTTGCTTTTGCAGAAGTTCACATTTTGTGTTTTTTGTTGTTGTTGTTTTTTGTTTTGTGTTAACTCTAGGCATGTAATTAAGACTCACTAAGAGTCGTTGGTGATATGTTAACTGACTTTCCCCTCTTCTTTAGACTGTCAGATTTGTTCTTCTTAGCTAGTCACAGTCCTTGCTGTTAAGTATTCTGAATGATTGTTTATTTTCAAAAATGTTAACTTGTCAGCCCAATTACTTATATATCATTTTGTTGACCATTTGGGAGAATTATGATTATAACTTATAAATAAATAATTGGTATTTTTAGAAATTGTAAGATGAGGAAAGGTTGCATAGTTTTTAAACAGATGATTATTTCCAAGCTGAAAAAAAGATTTTTTTGTATCTTGCAACTGAAGACCGATTTAATTTTCATGATTTTTTGACAAAGGGAAGAAACGTTTTGAGGCAGCTGATATTTGGGGTTAAAGTATTGGTTGGATTAGATGTTGGAACACAGCCAATGTCAAATAGGTATATCTGGGATATAGCATTTGAATCTATGTTATTGTAATATGTTAGATGCTTGTGAGTTGAAATTAATTGGAATGCTTTTATTTTTAAGGTTGGGCGATTTGAGATTAACCTCATCAGTCCAGACACTAAATCAGTTGTGCTAGAAAAGAATTTTAAAGATATCTCCTCTTGTTCTCAGGTATGTATCAAAATATATTATAGTATTTGAAGAAAGCTATTAAACCAATAATTGGGCTTAAACCTCTTTAAATTTTAATGTTTTTTGAAATGTCAATCTTTTTTTTTTTTTAAGAAAATTTATCTTAAACTGAATGCTCACGTGTTAGTGTCCAGGCCAGTAACAAAATCCTTTCCGGGTCCCTCAGTATCTTTTATAACAGTTTGTCCCCATTTGAGTCAACTCTTTCTCTTCATAGTGCCACTTCGTCAGATCCCTTCCACTGATGGAATTTTTGTGGTGGCGAGTTCTTTTGAAAATAACTTCAGAGTTAGTGTTCCTCAGAATCTTGGGCCATGGGACTTGTGGGTGTAACTGAGTCATGTTTGCTCTTTACACCATGGTGGGTAGTAAAAGGAGAACTAGTGGTTTCAACTTATTTTAATGTAAATGCTAAATTTTGAAAATAGGTTTTGGTATTTTCTTTTATTTTTAATTCACAAACTATGTATTTGAATGTTTTAAAAATAATTAGTACAGTCAAATATGTAGATTATAATATTAGCCATAAACTAATGTCCTAATGACCATAGTAATAGTTTAGAATATTTATCCAAAAGTTAAAGCTACCTAGATATATTGTAAGCATAAAAAGAATTTTTGAAGATGTCAGAATAGAAGGAGTATCTGAATCTAAATATGGGAAGGTTAAAAATGCACCTCTGAGGAGGTCCCTGGAGTTGAGAATTAACTTCTTTTCTAACCTAGTGACTTAACATACCTTCAAGGAGCTGGATTTGCCAAGGTCCCTACCTATATTTTAATGTTGAAAAATCACACCTGCCTATTATTTTTTCTTTATTTTCCTTCTTTTAAAAAAAGTTGGAGTTAGCATTGCTATAGATATGACATTCTGACATTCTTCCTTTGAAGATGACAAGAGAGCTTTTGCGTGTCTTGTGAATTGTTTGCCCCAGTCTCAGCCAATAGAGTTTACTTCTAATATTTTGTTTTAATAATATATTTTCTTATATGGAGATATAAAATTTTGTTGTGTAGATAAAAATGTTCTACACATTTTTAGAGGAATATAGTGTAGATTTCTAAATTCCTGTGTAAAGGACATAGAAATTTGGTAGAAAGATTATTTGCTCTAAAGTATACTGAAAAGTATTTATTGAGCATTCTTGTACTTGCCAGTTTACTGGGGGTCCCTGCAAGGTCATAAGCTCTGCGAGGGCGGGTGCCTTATGCTGTGTTGTCTTATTCTGTAGGACATCAGACTCACATGTACTAAGATGGCACTAACCCTGAGGTGGTCAATAAATGTTGAATGATTGAACACTTTCTACATGATGGGCCTTGTGCCAAGTACTGCAGAGAAAATGAATGAACCAAATGGAGGTCCTGCCCCCCAGAGCACCAAGAAGCATCCTCAAGTGGTGTGCCTCCCACCCCACACTCCCCAAGTCCCCCAGTCCCAGTGAGAAAACTCGCAATGCTCATCAAGTATCCAAAGGAAAAAAAATAAGAAAGAAAAAAGAATCAAACCAAATATATAAAATGGGGAGTTGAAATAATGATTTCTGCTTCTCCTTTTTATTTTGTTTAGAGGTAAGCTTTGCATTCTGATATTCTGGTTCAGAAAAGGAATGAAACAAAAGCACGAGGGAAATTTGTGGAAGGGCCTTTCTTTAGTTAGAATAATTGTCGGATTAACCACCGGCTCCTCACTGAGCGGCCCTGCTCTTGTTACTTCTTTCCACAGCACTGGACTGATGTAATATGGCTGTGTTCAGGAACAGCCTGGTCTTTAATACTACACACCTACACATGTTTCTTTCTTCAAAATCTGTAGGACTGTTTGCCTGAAAAGCATGGGGAATAAAGAGTGGTTTTCTTTAGTGGAAACCTTGCAATTACCCGAGGACTTGCTGAGCTAATGAGGTCCTGTGAATTTTTCCCATGTAGTACTAAGCTATTAAAAGATATTCTTAAATCACTAATGATTGTACCAAATCAAGGCCAGTGTGGCTGGAGTGGAGGGAGTGAGAAGGGAGTGTAGTAGGAGAGAAAAGAGGAAGAGATTAAAATCCAGGTTGGCTATCCGAAGGTCAAATGGAGGATTTGTGGTCACAGTGCAAATTTGATCTGTATGTCTGTCGTATGTGGATGGCTTATTTCCACCTCATGAATCGCAACCTCACTCCTTACTGACATTTTCTTTTTAGCAGAGTTGATGTCCTTTTTCTATATCCATGGGATATAGTGAGCTTATTATAACAAAAGCAGTGGTTACCACTTATCAAACATTCCAGCGACTATATTTCTTAGTTCTAAATCTGAAACATTCCTGACAATAGGTGTTATTACTACTGTCTTATAATGAGAAGTGGGAGCTCAGAGATAGCAACCCAGCACAATATTTCATACCTAGAAGATTAGTTGAACCAAGATTTAAGCACAAATCTGACTTGAAAGCCTGTTTTCTTTCCTCTTGGATTTAGGTGACTTCAAGGCAACTTTTAATTTTTTGCCTACCTGACTTTCCAGGTATCGTGCTTGCTGTAAATATAATAAGGTGTTGTCTACTTACTGGTATATATGTATTCTGACTGAATGAAAGTCACAGGTGATTCTGAATTTTTTATTTAATGTAGCTGAGGTTATTTAGCCTGGGTCCAGGAAGTATAGTGATTTGTGAATGTGGATAATTGGCACCTGCTATGATTTCTTTAACATATCTGTGTATATAAATGAGTGTCTATAAACAGACAAATATTCTAGTACTTTTATACATACTTTAGGGAATTGCATGCCATTTAATTCTAGTATTGTCAGTATTCATCCTTCTCAGATTCTTAGCCTCTGTTGATAAGAAGAGGGTTTATGATGAATCCTCAGACTGCCATTCTAAGGAGACAATAAATCAAAAACTCCATTCCTTGCAAACATGGAGTAGTGGTTTCATTACAAGATACAGTGGATCGTACCATCAGTATTTTTCCTTCTGTGGCCCTGAGTCACAGAGTTTTATCGGAAACAAAATAATCTGAGTTGGTCTCGCCCCTTTATTTTGTGTATCAACAGGCCACTGTGTAAGTTTCCTGTGACGTTACATCCCGCCTTCATTGCTGTGAAAGAGAAATCCGTGGAACTGTGAAACCATAATTCCTTTCATGGCTGTGATGTTGATTTCCATATTGTTGGTTAAAAGGACATATTCCAATAAATCCTGTATTGTGCTTCTTTCCTGCCATCAGGGTATAAAGCATGTGGATCACTTTGGCTTTATCTGTCGGGAGTCTCCAGAGCCGGGGCTGAGCCAGTATATTTGTTATGTGTTCCAGTGCGCCAGTGAATCTCTGGTAAGTGGTGCTATTGCTGTCCACACACTCCTGCCAACAAAGCCGTTGAACAGACTCATCTGTTAGGAACCCAAGCCTTGCAAAATGGCTATCAGTGGGCAGTGACGAAGACATCTAGAAATATGTTTTTGCCCTTATAGCTTCACAGTAACAGAAAAACAAAAACAAACTGTCATGGTAATTTTTTTTTTTTTTTTTCCGAGACAGAGTCTCACTCTCTTGCCTGGGGCGAGTGCCGTGGTGTCAGCCTAGCTCACAGCAACCTCAAACTCCTGGGCTTGAGCAATCCTACTGTCTCAGGCTCCCGAGTAGCTGGGACTACAGGCATGCGCCACCATGCCCGGCTAATTTTTTCTATATATGTATTTTCAGTTGTCCATATCATTTCTTTCTATTTTTTAGTAGAGACGGGGTCTCGCTCTTGCTCAGGCTGGTCTCGAACTCCTGAGCTCAGAACGATCCGCCCGCCTCGGCCTCCCAGAGTGCTAGGATTACAGGCG
>RJWJ010043900.1:0-12394 GCA_004363605.1 Indri indri | reverse complement strand
CGACCGATTTTCAAATGTCCGAATCGGTTTGCATTTCTAGGATAATCCTCACCTGGCCATGATGTATAATCCTTTTTGTATATTGCTGTATTTTTTCCTTAAGAATTGGGGACATTTATCTGGTTTCTTTGTATGTCAAGTAATTTTGGATTATATCCTGGGTATTTTGAATGTTACGTTGTGAGTTGTGCAATCTGGGACGTGTATGTGTGTAAATTTGTACTGCAAGTTCTGTCTCACTTTCTATGAGTCGTGGTTCCAATGTGAGTTCAATTTTCAAAGCCTTTGCTCTGCTGCTTTGATCTGTCCCATGCTTATTAGGCTGGACTCAGGTAGTGGGTTTTTTGTTTGTTTGTTTTAATCCTAGTTCAGTTTTTAAACCTTTGCTCTCCTGCTTTACATCTGTTTTACTCGTGCATAGCTCAGGGACGGGGCTTGAAACTTGTTTGTTCATTCATAGAATTAGAGGATCCCCTTCTCCAGCTCTCTCCTCTCCATGTTTGCCCCACACTCTCTAGCCCCAGGGCCCCACATTCCTGGTCCTCTGGCTAGGAAAATGGGGTTTCTCTGGAGCTTGAACAGCACACACTGTCATGCAGATCCACATGACTGGAGCCACCCCCAGAGCAAAGACGAGGGTGAAAGAGAGAAAATAATGCTGATTCTCTTAACACTTTTTGGACTCAGTATCCTCTTTCCCCAGTTCCCAGTTTCTCTGACCATGAAGATGGGTTTTCTCTTGGAGTTTTAAGCACCTGCACCTCCGCCGCTACAGCGCAGCTCTGTGACACAAGCCACCCTTGGGGCAAAGCTGGGAGAAAAAATAGGAAAACACAGAGATTTCCTCACACGCTCTCCAGTTCATGGGGCCCCGTTTTCCTTCCTCTGGACAGAACAATGGGGCTTCCTGCAGAGTTCTTGATGCTTTATGCTCATTTCGCTCATTTCACATCGTGTCTGCTCTCAGATGAAAGCTGGAGATAAAACAGGGGAATAAAACCCTGGATGACTCACCTTCATTCTGGTCATGCTTCACATTTTGCTTACCCTCTCGCTCTGCCCACTATTGCTAACTTTCCATGGGGTTCACATAGATGCTTTCTGCATTCTGCCCACAGTTTTTAGTTGTAATCTGTGATAGAATAGGCTACAAAGGACTTACTCCATCACAAGGTAATCGATCATGTGACTTTTTTATTCACTCAACATTCAAGACAGAGATATTTCTCCATAGCTTTCCTGTGGGGAAAGTTTTCCTAGTCCAGGAGGACAAGCATTTGGAAGCACCAGGCTCCATGCCAGGGTGTGGTTCTAGCTCCCTCAACTGCCAGTGGCTGAAACCACATCTCCTGCCTCGCGAGGGTGTTGGAATTCCCATCTGTCGTACTCAGGAGCTTATAATTATTCAACGTCATGGGAAACCAAGGTGTCTGGCCACCTATCCCAGATTCCCCTTTTTGTGTTCATTTCTGGAGGATTTTTCTTTTCTTTTCTTTTCTTTCTTTTTTTTTTTTTTGGTGTTCCTCATTCCTTTCTGCATTTTCAACTGTCCATTTGGGATCACTTTCCTTCTGTTTGAAAAAATAATTAAAAAAATTTTTTTAGTTACTACCCCTATAAACAACAAACAATAAAAAAAAATTTTTTTTTTAGTTTAGGTCTCCTGCTAGTGAGTGTTCTTAATTTTTGTTTGTTTGAAAATGTCTTCCTTCAAGCTGTTTTCACTGACTATAGGATTGAGTATTAGCAATCATTTTCTTTCAGCTCTTTGAAACTATTGTTCAACTGTCTTCTTTCATTGTTTTGGTTGACAAATCAGCTTTATATTAAACTTTAGCTCCTTTGAAGATAACTTTTTTCCTAGCTGATTTTAAGATTTTTATCTTCATCTTCAGTTTAGCTGTGGATTCCTTTTTACTTACCCTCCCTAGAATTTGTTGGATTCCTGAACCTGGATATTGGGGTCTTACCTTAGTTTTTGAAAAGTCTTAGCTATTATCTACACAAACACTGTACATGCCCCATTTTCTTACTGGTTTTTAGTTCATTCTTTTGTTTCTGGTACCTGTTGATTACTATTTCTTTTTGGTGAGGTTAACTATGCATTTATAATATTTTAAAAACTTATATAGAATTTCTAAGTACATGTAGCAGGAGGTTTTCAACTTTGTCTGAGTTTGCAATCTTTCCACAATTGGACCCCATTCACTTTCTACCCATGACAGCTGGACTTCAGCTCCCACTATATCACAAAATGAGCTTCCAATTTCCCACTCTGATGGCTGTTTTCATATATTAATGTTATCAGATATGACCATTCTGCAGGATTTGACACTGTGATTGCTCCTTTTTTGAAATTTTGTCCTCTCATGGAGTCAAGAGACACCACTCTTACATAATTTTCCTTGTATCTCTTACTTATCTTCTTCTTCCCTTTTTTTTTTTTTTGTTATCTTCCTCTCTTGCCTAATATTGGCACTCTTTTCTTTTCATTTTGACTGCCCTTATCTGTCTTTAATTTTAACATTCATACTGAGGTCTTCCAAACAGTGTCTTCAACCCAGACCCCTACCCTAAGCTAGAGATTTGTGTATCTAACTGCCTCCTTGTCATCTCCCCCTTGAACGTCCCTCAAGCTGTTCAAACTCAAAATATCCAAAAGTGATCGTTATGATTTCCCAGTCTCCGTATCAATCCTGCTGCTCTTTTGCCCTTGTCAACTTCTTCAGTTACATATATCCCTTCAAACCCTCACCTGCAATGCATGCTGTGCTTTAGCCTTGTGAGGCTGCATGTAGTTCCTCCAAGGTGCCATGCTGTTATTCACATTTGTTGCAGAATGACTTTTGCACTATATAAGTGAATTAGTGCATTGTCCCTAATCCATTCCTGTGAGTCAGTTAACATTTGGCTCTTATAGCTACATGGACAGGGAGGAAAAGATTGATGGCACCAAACACCCACCCACCCCCACCCCCGCTCCATTCTCTCACTCCTGAACCCTGGCGAGACGGCTTTATGGGGTCTGACAATTCTTTCGCAAGGGATGTGGCTTTCGGGAGTTACAATGTTATTGGTGCTTTCCAGACTTCGACTTGGCCCTTAGGTTGTAATTGCTCCCATCCCAGCAATAACCGGAGGAGTTATTGGACCTTAGGGCGCTGTCCCACCAGGATGAACCCAGTTCCAGCTGCAGCCACCCAGTGTGTGGCTCCTACCCCAGCTCCTGCTCTTGAGCCCTCTCCCCCAAAGTCGACACATAAGAAATAGCGAATGTACCTCTCATATGTGTATTTCCTTTTGTGATTATGTGGGAAATTGGAGGGTTTTATTACTCATTGATATAACCAGTTTATATAGGGAGGTGTTTAATTAATAAGAACTTGCTTCTAACTGGTATGTGATGACCAGTAAACATTTATTTTTTTGTTTCATGATATACTTTTAGAAGAAATATAATGTCACCCTTAAATATTACTACAGCCTTGCTTTTAAGAGTAGAAAAACATTTAAAAGGAAATTTTCATACTCAGGCTGATGCTTTCTTTATTTTTTTCCTTCTATTATAAAATTCCTGGGTTAGGTAATCACAAAACAAAACTCTAATAAATATCTTCCATATCCTTTTTGCCTTACTTTCACAATACTGCTTCCTTGATCTGGAATGCTGTATTAGTTTGCTAGGGCTGCTGTAACAAAGTACCACAAACTAAGCAACTTAAACAACAGAAATGTATTGTCTCACAGTTCTTGAGGCTAGTCTGAGATGAAGGTGTTGGCAGGGCCATGTATCTGTTCCAGGCCTCACTCCTGGCTTCTGGTAGTTCTTCTTGGCTTGTGACATCAGCTACAAGATCTTCCAGTCATCACATGGTGCTCTTCCTGTGTGTGTATGTGTCCAAATTTCCCTTTTTCATAAGGACATCAGCACGGGATACAGGGCCAACTTTTCTCCAGTATGACCTCATCATAACTAATCACAACCACAATGACCCTATTTCCAACTAAGGTCCCATTCTGAGGTATTGAAGGTTAGGACTTCAACATATGAATTTGGGGGGGACATAATTAAATCCATAACAAATGCCTCCTTCATTTGTTCACCTAGAAATGCCTGCTCATTTTTCATGGCTCATGGCACCCTCTGGGATCCTGCAGGGATCACCAGTGATTCCTGCCTTTGTGGCCGCACTGAGCCCTGTGCTACCTCCATTGCATTTTTTTACTTATTAACTTTCCTCCCTACTAGAGTGTAAGTTACTTGTGGAAGGGACCTGTCTTGCTTATTTGTGTATCCAGTATCTGTCAGAGTGCATAGCAAATAATTAATGATAAATAAATATTTGTAGATTGAATGGATGAATTGGGTATAAGCCAATTTAAACACGGAGGCAAACAAGCTAAATCCCAAGTATCTGTTTCAAAAAAGGAGAAAAGAGCACAGGAAACTTGCCTAATCAGGCTCAGCATTTGAGAGAACCCTGCTGTTCCTCATAAAATCTTGTGAATCCAGATCTGTATCATCCAACATAGTTATCACTAACCACGTGTGGCTATTTAAATTCAAATTAGTTAACATGAAATAGAATTAAAAATTCAGTTCCTCAGTCACACTAGACACATTTCAATGTTCAAAAGCCACATGTGTCTATTAGCTACCATATTGCACAGCACAGAGAACATGTCCCTCATTTCAGTAGGTCCTGCTGGATGGTGCTAGTCTCGATAGTAAAATCCTTTTGAGGAGACAATCCTTTCTAAAGACATAATTCAATTTAACAATCTTAATTAATCATTTCAGATATTACGTTTGGTGTTGGCAAGAAATAAAAAACAAAGTTAACTCTCTGATCTTAAGGAACTCACCATTTATTACTTCACTAAATTTGTTTAAAAATATTTTGCTGGAGAAAGTTGGTTACATTTGAGAAATTATCTACCAAAAAGAACAAAAGTAAGGAAAGCTCGGACAAGGTCTTAGCCATTATATGCCAGGAAGTGGTCATCAATGTCTCTCATTATTGGATTATCAAATGCACAATTTAAAAATAAATATGAAAATAGACTCCAACTCCCAAGACACCTGTGAAGGTTATGGCTATTATGCACACATGCTGATCACCATGTCAGAGATGGAACAGGGCCATGTTCCAATTTAACACACACATTCCTAACCTGAGTCTTCTTAGAATCAAACAGTTTAGTATTTAGTTGTGTTCTAGATTTTCATGAAGCACAATTAAATCAAACTAAGTTATATTTCTTTTAGTTTAGAAACTGCCTTGGCAATATTTTTACTACAAACACTTTAGTCAGATAGGACCTGGGATCTAGTGGAAATCAAGGGAAAAACAACTTTCCCACGACATATGGCAAAGTCCCCTCAGGCTTACAATTAGACCATAAGAAACCGAAGGTCACCTTATGTGTCACCGCAGGTGTGTGTGCAAACATTCAAGATGATCAAGTTGAATTTCAGAATGGATGTATTAATTAACTTACAGACAAACTAAAAATATAAAGAACACTGGAGAAATCAAATCATTTAGCATGGAAAATAACTAGAAAATAGCACAATAAATTCAAAGCCATATTTATAGGAATATTTCAACTCTTTTCAAAATAACTACTTTAAATATCATATTTGGTTTTGAATTAGACATAATGCCTGCTTTCAAACTTCTCTGCTAGTTGCTGGTGGCCAAATATTTGCTATCATATTTGACAATGACTGACCCAAGATCACATCTTTCCCTTAAAATTTAGAAAGACAACATAAAAATTACAAAAAGTTATTTTTTTCTTTTTTGAGGCAGAGTCTCACTCTTTTGCCTGGGCTAGAGTGAGTGCTGTGGCATCAGCCTAGCTCACAGCAACCTCAGACTCCTGGGCTCAAGCAAACCTTCTGCCTCAGCCTTCCAGGTAACTGGGACTACAGGCATGCGCCACCATGCCCGGCTAATTTTTTCTATATATTTTTAGTTGTCCGATTAATTTCTTTCTAATTTTAGTAGAGGCGGGGGTCTCGCTGTTGCTCAGGCTGGTCTTGAACTCCTGAGCTCCAACAATCAGCCCACCTCGGCCTCCCAGAGTGCTAGGATTACAGGCATGAGCCACCGCGCCCGGACTACAAAAAGTTTTAATAATAAGGGAAGAAGTTTCCATAAGCCTATCACCCTTGTCTTTATATTGTTTTTGTGTGATGGCAATCATGGTATACATGTATTTTCCTAAGTTGCCTTTTCCCCTTAACCTTATGCTTATTATAAGCATTTTTCTATGTTGTCTTCCCACTTTCTTAGTTATCATTTTAAAAATTTATACAACGGACCAAGTACCATACCTGGTTTATTTAATTAACTATTATTATATTATTGCCTATTTGGGTTGTTACCAGTTTTTTGCTTTTTTCATATTCTACCTCTATAAACACCAAAATAACTTTGTAAGACTCAGTAACACTAGGAATCCTATTTTTGTCTGATGACAACAAATTCAAAAATCAATATTCAAATGTGTATCCTGTCTCTTTTATATTTAGCAGAGATTTTTTTTTTTCTTCTTCTTTTTTGGTAGAGACTCACTATACTGCTCAGGTGGGAGGATCACTATTGGCCTCAAGTGATCTTCCTGCTTTGGCCTCCCAAAATGCTAAGATTACTGGCGCAAGCCATTGTTCCTGACTATTTAGCAGAGTTTGAAACAAACTAGACAATATCAGCTTTTAAAAATTTAGAATTAAATATCCAGACTATTTCTTATTGTTACAGAAGGCTTCTATTCCTAGGTTTTCAGAATGATGGAAAAATTTAGCATTTTTTGTTACTGACCAAAATAAAAGATGCCCACTGACTATTAAATACAAATAAATGAACACTTGATTTTTCCTAATGTACTAATACAGTGGGATCCTTCTCTCTTTTTAACTGTTTCAATATAAACTGGCTTTTACCAATGTTTTATAATAAATGCTTGACAAATGAAATTTTTAGCTTATTGGTAGTGTCTCCAAGGCAGCATTACAAATAACGATATTTAAAAGGAAAAGATTATGTACAACTGTACACCTTTTCTCAGCACAGTAGCAAGGTTTTCAGAAATATTTAGTGGAAAAGCTGATATTCTATACCTTGGCATATGTTCAGTTATGTGATATATTAATATCTAACACTTGAAAAACTTAACCCGTTAAGTCCAAGTCATTTTTAAACCATAAATAGGGTAATTAAAGTAGGGATTTTTTTGCCTTTGTTCCTAAAGATAATGAACATGCCATTGACTTGTGAAGAAACTGAGGATAGAGAGCAGATGGGATTTTTGGCAAACAGTAGGCAAGTCTGAGTGCTGGCAGCAGGAACTGGCTAATGCTCTAGCATATGGCGCTGATAATACCTCAGTCAATTAAAGACGTGCGGGCCAGGATTTGCCAGTCAGAAGACATCTTAACTACTCTTTCTTAAAGCCAAGAGCAGGGCTCTTTATAACCTCCCACAGGGCCAAGCAGCCAACTTTGGATTTGCTTTTGGCAGTCTGCTTGCTGATGGCAGTTTTTCAATGAATGTATGTTCATGCCTAGAAATACTGCTAATGAGAAATGCTGTTTTGTATGGCGGTATGTCACAATCTGAGCAGCACGTGCATAATTGATTCACTCATCCACCAATACTTACTGATCTCTAACGTTGAGTGCTTTAATATATACATAGCACAACTTTTGTTTTCAAAGTCGACTCTGCTGCAAGTCAGCATGGGGCTTCCTATGAAGCCCACAGCTCTCTTCCAGCACCTCTCTTCAGGGCACTTATCACTTCCTTTTTACATGCCGTGACACTGTCCTTACAATGACCTAAAAGGCCCCACACGAACAAACTTCCACGCCTAATGTCATGACCTCTTCTCTCCCTCTCCCCCTCCCTGTCCCTATGGGTGGAATATAAAATTCCGCCATAGGGGAACAAGTGGCCATTTTCACAGTGCTGAGTACCTATTGCGTACCCAGTACACCAGAGCAGATATAAAAGACTCTCCCATCAAGAGTTTCCAATAGTTTTGGAAATGAAACTAATATGAGAATAAATAAGTTGATATTAAATTATGTGGTATAAATTTTAAATGCCAAAGAATGGGAAAGTTCAGAGTTCAGAAAAGTCATGGAGGACCGTCTCCTTGTATGCAGTTATCATCATTCAGTAATAACCTGAAGGCCTCTAAATCTTTACCTCTATCACACTCCTTTCTCCTGGGTGCAGGTGGGCATTTCTAAATCTTCCAAGCTAAGCAAGTGCAACACAGAATTTTTTATTCCCGATTTCAGTTAGTGACACCGACACCTCAATGCCAGCCAGCACCTTGGAAGTCACCCCTAATTCCTCCTCATCACTGCATGCATCTTATTTGCCTGACACTTCCTAAGGATGCCCCAGGTGTAGATCCCCTCTCTAAATTCCCACTACCAGTGCTTTTTTGGGTGCCAATATTATCTCTATACTGGTTGTTAGAACAACCTTCTAACTCTGTCACTCCCTCTAAGCTTTGCACTCAGCTTCTGCCACCCCCAACCATTTTACATGCAGCAGAGTGGTCTTCCTAAAGTACAAATCATTCATGCCACCCACTATTATCCTCAGAATAAAACCTTTTGCGTGACATCAATGATCCTGCTTGTTACACACCCTTTCCAGATGGCATTCTGGATGCTTTGGGGGCTGATGGAAGGGAAAGGGGTGCCCTCCCAGTTACCAAATCTACCAAGTTCCATTGGGGTCCATATTAATCAAGGAGCTCTGATCCAAGGGAGTAAAGTGCAGTCTGGAAAAGGGACTTTGGCAAGGCCAGGGTTTCTGGCTCTCAGAAGGGGTCTGCACTAGCCCTGTTGGGTAGCGTTGGAGGAGTTAAAGAGAGCAGAAGCAGAGACTGAACCATGGCTAATCATATTACCTTTCTATTACTGTGATTACAAATGTAGCAGCTTAAACACAACACATGTATATTATTTCACAGTTTCTATGGGTCAGGAGACTAGGCATGGCTTGGCTGAAACCTCTGCTCAAGATCCCACAGGCGGCAGTCAAGATATTGGCTGGGCCACAGTCTCATCTGGAGTTCGGAGTCCTCTTCCAAGCTCATTCAGGTTGCTGGCAGTATTTAATTCCCTGCAGTTATATTGATACAACTGAGGCCCTCAGCTCCTAGAGGCTGTCCCTCTCCAGAGGCGGTTCACAAGACAGCTGTTTGCTTCTTCAAGGTCAACAGGAGAACACTTCTCGTGCTTGAAGTCTTTCTTCCAGAGAAGGCCTGGACTTATCCTGTCTTTCTCTTTCTCTCTCTCTCTCTCAACACATCTCTTTAATTCTGTAGCTCCTCCATTTTATTATCCCTCCTCTCTGGTACTAGTTGTAAAAATACATCATGAAAAGGGAATCCTCTTTTTTTTTTTTCCGGTAACTTGTTGAATGATTATTATCATCGATTAAACTGCTGACTAGGTGCTGTTACTATCCCTATTTCACAGATGGGGAAATGAGGCACAAAAATGTTAAAGAACTTTCCTAAATTCATCCAACCAGTACTAGCTAAAGGGTAGATCTAGAAGTCAAGACAGCTGGGGAGGAGAAAATCAGGTAGTCTGTGTCCTGTTCACAGGGCCCCTGAATAAAAAAGAATGCAAAAGGAGGAGTAGCTGGAGGCAAAAGTTGACTTTCTCCGTAGAGATGGGGACGTGGGTGTCAGGAGAGAGGGCACTGAAGAGTGATGATGTCAGCCAAGGGTCCCTCTGAAATGTGACTAAATCTCCCTTGAGCCTGCCATCCAAAAGGATCCACATGGCAGATAACGAGATCAGATCTACTGTGAGGCTCTTGTTAAAATGGAGGGCCTGTGAGTGTCACTCTACGGAATGAAAGAGGGATGGAGTGAAGGACAAAACTCAATGAATGCATTTTTTCAGTGACCCAGATAAAAAAATAGAAGGCATATATGTATTTACGGATCACAAAAAGTTAGAAAGAATAACCACTTCATCAATTTGCAGGATAAAGATTCAGAAAGATCTCAATCGGCAGGAATGATAAACCCCAGTTTACGAAATGAAATTCATTGGTAATAAATATAAGGTTCGGTCTTTGGGCTTGACCCTCTCGTTTTTTCAATTGTCAAAAAACAGATAACATTAAATTTACTATCTTAACCATGTTTAAGTGTACAGTTTAGTAGTATATTCACATTATTGTGCAACACATTTCTAGACTTTTTCATCTTGCAACACTGAAACTCTATATCCATGAAACACTCCCCTCCTACCTCCCACCATCCCTTGGTAACCACCTTTCTTCTTTATGTTTTTATGGTTTTGACTACTTTAGATACTTAACATGAGTGGAATCATACAGTATTTGTCCTTTAGTGACTGGCTTATTTCGCTTACCATGATGTCTTTAAGGTTCATCAATGTTGTAGTATGTACCAAGTTCTCCTTATGTTTTAAGACTGAATAATATTCCATTGTATGCATATACCATATTTTATTTATTCATTCATCTGTTCATGGACATTTGGGCTGCTTCCACCTCTTAACTCTTGTGAGTTATGCTGTGATGAACATGGATGTGCAAATATTTCTTTGAAATCCTGCTTTGAATTCTTTTGGATATATATCCAGGAGTGGGATTGCTGGATCATATGGTAATTCTATTTTTAATTTTTTGAGGAGCCTTCTTACTGTTTTCCATAATAGTTCTACCATTTTACGTTCTCACAAATAGTACAATGGGTTCCAACTTCTCTGCATCCTCCCCAACATTTGTTCTTTTGATAGTGGCCTTGTGGATGGGTGTGAGGGGGATCTCATTGTGGTCATTTTTTGCATTTCCCTAATGATTAATGATGTTGAGCATCTCTTTGTGTGCTTATTGGTCATTTATATATATTCTTTGGAGAAATGTCTATTCAAGCACTTTGCCCATCTTTAATTAGGTTATTTGTTATTTTGTTGTTGAGTTGTAGAAGTTCCTTATATATTCTGTATATTAAACACTTATCAGATGTACAATTTGCAATTATTTTCTCTCATTCCATAGGTTGTCTTTTCATTCTGTTAATTATTCCCTTTGACCCTTTGGTGTAATACCATTTGTCTATTTTTGATCTTGTTGCCTGGGCTTTTGGTGTCATATCCAAGAAATTGTTGTCAATCCAATGTTCTGAAGCTTTTCCTGGATTTTTTTTTTCCTAGGAGTTTTGGAGATTTAGGTCTTTAATCCATTTTTAGTTAACTTTTGTATATGGTATGAGGATATGTCCAACTTCATTCTTTTGCATGTGGATATTCAGTTTTCCCAACACCATTTGTTGATGAGAATGTCCTTTCCCTGTTGTGTAGTACTGGCATCCTTATCAAAAATCATTTGGTCACATATGCAAGAGTTTGTTTCTGGGCTCTCTACTCTGTGCCATAGGTCTATATATTTATCTTTATGCCAGCAATACAATGTCTTATTTACTCTTTCTGTTTTGAAATCAGGAAGTGTGAGCCCTGCAATTTTGTTCTTCTTTTTCAAGATTGTTTTAGTTACTGGGGTCCCTTAAGATTACCAAGGAAATTTAGAATCTTTTTCTATTTATGCAAAGAAATGCCATTGAGATTTTGACATGGATTGCATTGAATCTGTGGATTGCTTTGGGCATTTTAACAATGTCCAGTGTAGACATTTTAACAACATTAAGTCTTCCAATCCATGAGTGCAGATGTCTTTCCATTTATTTGTATCTTCTTTGATTTCTTTCAGCAATGTTTTGTAGTTTTCAGCATACACATCCTTCACCTCCTTGGTTAAGTTTATTTCTAAGTATTTTATATTTTTTTGATGCTATAATAAATGGTATTGTTTCCTTAATTTCCTTTTAGGATTGGTCATTGTTAGTAGATATAAATGCAACTGATTTTTGTGTGTTGATTTCATATACTGCAACTTTGCTGAAATTGTTTATTAGTTGCAACAGGGGTTTTTTTGTGTGTGGAATCTTTAGGGTTTTGCACATATAAGATCATGTTATCTACTACAGATAATTTTACTTCTCTTCCAATTTGGATGCCTTTTATTTCTTTAATTGCTCTGGCTAGAACTTCTAGTAGTATATTGAATAGTAGTGGCAAGAGTGAGTATCCTTGCCTTGTTCCTAATCTTAGAAGAAAAGTTTTCAGTCTTTTCCTGTTGAGTATGATGTTAACTATAGGCTTTTCATATATGGCTTTTATTACGTTAAGGTAGTTTCCTTCTATTCTTGGTTGCTGACTGTTTTTATCATGAATGGGTGGTAAATTTTGTCAAATGCTTTTCTACTCTGATTACAATGATCATGTGGTTTTTCTTCTTCATTTATTAATGTATATTACACA
>RJWJ010043899.1:0-12402 GCA_004363605.1 Indri indri | reverse complement strand
GGTTGAGCAATTCGGCAGCAGCTCCTCCCCGCGCCCCCCGCGCCCCAGCCCCCGCCCCAAGGCCTTCGCCATCCCAGTGGGTGAGTGACCAGTCACAGTGGCGTGCCTGGAACAGTGTCCCCTCGGCAAAGCGGGGATGAGCCCACGCGTGCCTGTCACCGAGGCTCTGGGCCTGGGTCACAGCCCCTGGGGCCCCCGCGCCAGGACAGCGTCCCTCTCCTCTCTGCAGAGACTGCATGACCCTCGCTGGGAAGGGAAGTGGCCGATGACAGAGCTGTCCGGGCAGGTGTGGCCGCAGGCTCCGCCAGTTGTCCCTCGGCTGCCCACCCCCGCCTGCGTTGTGGGTCCTGCGCCACGCAGATCTCAGGGAGATGGGCTGCTGTGGGCCAGACCACAGCCCCCCAGCATACGTGTGTTCTTGTCCTAACCCTTGGAACCTGCAACTGTGACCTCAACGTGGGGTCTCTGCAGACGTGGCCAAGTCACGATGAGGCCATGCCGGATGAGGGCGGCTCTGACCCAGTGGCTGGCGTCGCGAGTGAAAGGAAAGTTGGACGCAGACACCGGGACAGATGCACAAACGCCACATGATGGCAGAGACCGGGATGGGCCAGGCAGACACAGCCAGGACACCAGGGTCCCTGCGGCCAGGCCGGGCTGGAGGAGGGAGGAAGGAGCCTGCCCTGGGCTGCAGAGACGCGCGGCCCTGCTGCTGCTCAGCTTTGGACTCTGGCTCCCGGGACCGTGAGAGCAGAAGTTTCTGTTGTTTGAAGCACCTGCTTTGTGGCCGTTTGTTGATCCATCCCAGGCGGCTGAGAGTACGTCCCTGAGCTCTGAGTGCCTGGAAGGGACTGACAGGTTTTGTCACCAACGCCTGTAGGTGTCGACCGCTGCAGTGTGCGGGCTGCGGGGCTGCTGCCCTCTGCACCAGAGGCCCTCTCTCTCCAGGGGCTCCAGCTCCACTCTGGTCCCAGGCCCTGCCCCTCTGCGGGTCACCACGCGACTTTCCCAGCCTCCCCTGTTCTTTCCGTCTGACGCCTCCTAACACCGCTGGAGCCGATTTGGCAAATGCACACAGCAGGAAATGATTCTTTGTCCCAAACCCTCAGCAGGACACACGGTTCTGACAAACAACCAGGCGCAGTATCAGGCTCAAACCACGACTGGAATGCACAGCGCCCCGTGGCTGCCTGCTGGGGGCGGAGGCCAAGTGGCCTGGTGGAAATGCAGGGGTGCCCGCCACGCCCCGCCCCGCCTCGGGGAGCCACCGCAGCTCCTGCAGGCAGGTTTGGAAAGCCCTTTGTGGCCTCCGTTGGTGGCCCAGACGGCTTCACCCGGAGTCCCCCAGACAGCTGCTCCCGGGCCCCTCACTGGGCCTCCCCAACCGGGTTTCTGCCCATCGGGTGGGGGTGTCCCCGCCCTCACCTGCCCTCGGGGTTTTTCAGGCTCAGCAGACACAATGGGCGAGAAGACGCTCTGGAAACCAGAGCCTCAGAGCGACTCGGTCCCGCACTGGTGAGAACACGCTGGGCTCTGCCATTTGCAGGAATTTTCCCAGGAAAATCCGTTCAATGCCTGCTTGAGATTCACTTTCTAAACTGAATTTTTTAATCAATTTCAAAAATAATTTTGCGAACACCAAAATACATTTTTAAAAAAATTAAATGCCTCAAACGCCTGTGTTTACACGAGCCGACTGTTACAAAGGTGGAGGTTCCCTTTCTCTGTTTATTTTGCCGCATTTCTGTCTTGTCACTGAAGTCACTGCACAGATACTGGGGTTTGAGCGGAGTCCACACCGCACACTCTCGGGCCCTGAGGAGGCAGCAGGGAGAACAGACGGTGCCTTGTTCTGCACTGCTGGTCCCTCCTGTTCCAGAAAGTTCCGCAGGTGCGAACCAGAGCTAGGGCTTCGGGCAGAGCCTGCCGGGCGCTCTGTCCTCCCTCCGCGTCACTCCTGGCTGCATCCCCGAGAGACTCCTCAGTGCCCCGCCCGGAGGATGACGGCCCCACCGCAGCGGCACACTGCGTGCTCACCGGCGGGGAGCCAGGAAGGCCGGGGTCCCTAGGGGACGGACAGGACAGGAGGGCTCAGGGGGCCCAGGTCTGAGGTCAGAGGTCACCAGACTCCAAAAGCCTGTGGTCAGGCCCCCCCACCCTGGGAGCCGCCAGGCGGGGACTGGACAGAGGAGGTGAGGGACAATGCCCTGGTCTCTGGGGAAACAGCGGCACCTAGTGGCAAGATTGCACCCCACCCCCACCCCAGCAGCGCAGTGTCCCTCTTCCTGATGGCGCAAGTGACAGTCTGGATGTCCAGGGGGCCAAGGGGACGCGCCCTCGCCCTTCCCCTGCCCAGCACAGGCTCGGCCTGCGGCTCGTGGGCGCAGACCCTGTAGTCTGGGATGTGAGCCGTGGACACGCTGGACACCAGGCCTCTTCCCCGAGCAATCCCTAAGGTTTGAGGAGCACCGCTGTGCGCCGTTGAGGCTGGAGCTGGGAGAGGGAGGCCCCTGCCCGCTGCTCTACCATCTGGGGAATTTCCGCCTTAGCTGACACGGAAGATGCCTTGGAAGGGGTCACCTGGGTGAAGCACTCAGGCCTTAGCGCACAGCCGTGCTCCCCACCCCTCAATACACAGCCGTGCTCCCCACAGCTCAGTACACAGCCGTGCTCCCCACAGCTCGGACTCGATCTGCTGCGCCCTTCAGTCCAGGATCCTGTCTGTCTGTGTGACGTGTCCTCCGGACTCTGTCTCAGCAGGGCAGGTGCTTCCTGCCACGTGGCACTGGGCCCCTGGATGATGCTGAGTGGGTGGGGGTCCCCGGGGGACGCAGGCCCTTCTGTGTTGTGGAACGAGGTTCCAGGGGCAGGCGTGGAGCCCTGAGACACGTGAACAGATGGGTTGCTGGTGATGGGTCTGGCACTCAGAGGCGTGGGCTGAGCGGCAGAGGTTTCTGGATTGGGTGAGCCCCTCGAGTGGATGCAACCCCAGGCCCAGTGGTGGGGAGCTGGGGAGATGGCAGAGACGTGCGCCTGGAACCACACCCTCGGGTTTCCACAGAAGCAGGCTGGGCTCCCGTTACCTGCGCACAGGGAGGCCTCGGTCCACACTTTGCCTCAGTTTACTGCCAACTGAAGAAGGACGAGGTTCGTGACTTTGGAGAGGAGAGCTCTGTTTGCCATAAAGGCTCGCGGCCTGTCTCGGGCAGAGGAGAGCGAACGCTTCCAGGGAGGGCAGAGGGATCGGGGTTTATGCTGAGCAGGCGCCTGAACATACACATTTAATACGCTGCAGGAGGAGTCACGGACATTCATGGGACCAGAAACATGCACATGCGTGGCTCGAGGGTGGAGTTTTCGGCCCTCTGATGTCTAAAGGTGAAACAGAGGCACGAAGCCCTGCCTGCACGTCCTCCACAGGCCAGACAGAGCCGCCCCGTGCTCCGTGGTCTCTTATCAGGAAGGGATGCCGGGCAGTTGTGTCAAAACCACAAACGGGGCTGGGCGTGGTGGCCCATGCCTGTAATCCCAGCACTCTGGGAGGCTGGGGCGGGAGGATCATTTGAGCTCAGGAGTTCGAACCAGCCTGAGCAAGAGCGAGAGCCCGCCTCTACTAAAAATAGAAAAATGAGTGGAGCATGGTGGTGGCACCTGTAACCCCAGCTACTCGGGAGGCTGAGGCAGGAGGATCACTTGAGCCCAGGAATTTGAGGCTGCCCTGAGCCATGCTGACACCACTGCACTCTAGCTGGGGTGACAGAAAAAGCCTGCAGAAGGGAAGAGCAGCACTAGGGGTTGGCTGAAGTCAGCGTGGCGTGAGTCCCCCAAGGCTGGTTCTGTTTGGCCCTCAGGGAAGGAGCCTGGCGCGGTCAGTGAGGGAGGGGCTGGAACCAGGCGTGTCTGACCTCCCGTCTGGTCACGGCTGGGGTTTCAGTTTTTAAGGTTACTCTGGGGTTCCCTTGGACAAGAAGGAATCACTCAGTTAGTTGGGGGGCTTAGGGCTTCATTTTTATTTCTCATTCCCCACCAGGAAGGGATGTCATGACATGAGGCACCCATTTGGATGTGGCCTCAGACCTACCATGGATCTCTGCGCCTCTGGCCCAGAGGCGGAAACCCAGCCCGTTGTGGAAGCGCCTGGCCACGGTACCTGGCTCTGGCGGTCCCGGCGAGGCCCGTGGTGCTGCGAGGCCCTGGCCGGCGCTCTCTGCAGGGCTGTGGTCGCCCACTGCCCCGGCCACCGCGGCCACCTCGCTGGCCGCCTCTCTCGGAAGCTCTCACTGGCCCCCGCACAACCTCCTGTCCCGGAGCCTCACCTTCCCTGGGTCTGAGCTTTGACCCTGAGGGAAATGAAAATGTTTCGCCCCAAAATATCCTTTACTGACATACTTTGAGCTGCCATCCAGAGGGCCTGCAGACAGGAGTGGCTTTGCAAAGCTGTCTCTGCGGGGACTCTGCCTCGCACGGAATGTGCATCCGCGCAGCCGGGCGCTCCCCGGGCTCTCCCGTGTCCAGATCGGCGCGAGATGGGCTGGGAGTCGGACACATTTACGTGTCTGAGGGAACATTCCCATCTTCTCTCTGACGGCTGCTACCCGTGAGGTTCAGCCACACGACAAGGCCCCCTTTGCCGGCCAGGCCCCCTCCTCCCCTCCTGACCTGTCTTGCCACTGTCACCTGTCCTGGCCGCACGCCCGGCCTTCGTGGGCATTCTACCTGTGACCTCGAGGTGGAGTGAAAGCGTCAACCATCTTGCCTTCCTTTGAGTTTTTATATTTTACGTGACTTCCGTGCATGTTAACAGATTTCTATGCCTTTTTCCCTATGGAGCTGCCTTTTGTCGCCTGACTTTTCAGGGAACCTTCGGAGAGGGAAGGGGAAATCTTCTCTTTGCCCCGACAACACCACGAGGCTTGGAGCCAGAGCCCCGCCTGTCCTGGTGGGGAGGAGAGTGCTCTGAGAAGGCCACCCAGGGCAGGCGACGGCCCTTCCTCCGGACGCAGACCCAGTCCTTTGCCGAGGCCCAGCTCAGACCTCACTTCATGGGGCTGGAATTCCTGAGGGCCAGCTCTCAGCCCTTGTCATCCCCCGGTCTCTGTCCTGTCCTGGTCAGGGTCCAGGGAATGTCCTGTCCCCTCCGGGGCTGCCCCCAGACCTGGGGCCTGTGGGTGGAGGGGCCTTCTGAGGCCGCCGGAGGCTGCAGAGAGGCCGGCACCCCTGAGAGCAGCTCCTGTTTTCTGGCCCATCCAGAGCACAGGTCACAGGGGCCTCCTGGGGACAGATGGGGCACCCCACCCCCGCCAGCTCTATCTTGTCAACCTGGAGTAATCAAAAGGATCGGCATCTAGTTTCATGAGTTGATTCAAGTGCGAAGTCTGAGGGTCACCGCCCAGAAGCCCCAGCTCCAAGGAGCGGAGTCGGCTCCGGGGAGGGAGTTTTCACTCACTCGGGGAAGAGACGCGAGTCTGAGCAGGACGATGACACCTTCCACACGGCACCGGCGCGCCCTTACGGCAGTTGGCGGCTAACGGGCAGCGTTTCTGGGGGGATGCACCGCGAACGTGTCTTACCGAGGGCGAGACAGTCTCGGGGTTTCTGTTGTCGGTCTAAGAGGAGCAGGACAGAGGGAAGTAAACCCGTAGCAGGCGCCGCTGATGAAGGCAGGAGGTTCTGTTCCTGACGTCACTTAATTCTCTCTAGTCGTTGCACAGAACAGGAAAAATAAGAAATTAAGTTAATCTATAATCCACGAAATAGAAGTTGTAACCATGGAGATTCAGGTCCCAGCCACAGCTCTCTCAAGGCTCAGGGCGTTTTGGTTCCAATGGCTTTTAAATATTTACTCTTGCAGTCAGGGAAGGGCTGACATCAAAAGCCCGGATGGGAATTGGGGCTCCTGCATGTTCTAGAACCCCAGGGGGCAGTGAGTGGGCCCTGGGGGTGCCCTGTCCTTGGCACTTCCAGGAACTCAGCTCAGCCAGTCCTCGCAGCCCCTGGAGCACATGCTGCTATTATTCCCTGTTTACAGAGGAGGAAACTGAGGCAAGGAGTGGGCGTGACCTGCCCAAGGGCACCTCCCCTAAATGGAGAGGAGCACAGGGGAAGGCTGGCCTGGAGGGGACGGGGCCACCACCTGGACACCGGCCACCCGAGCACGCGTGTTGACGGGGCTCGGTCGTGATGGGCCCCCACCCTCAGCCCAGGTGGGTCTGCCGGGAAGCGAGCGTTCAGGCCCGGGGGAGGTGTCCTCTGGCCACAGCGGGGTCCCACGGGCCCAGGCAGGTCCGGCTGCTCCCTCTGTCCGCCCTCCCCCGACCGCCAGGACGGGGCCTGGTGCTGCAGCCCGTGGGGGGCACTCGCCTACCTTCCCTGTCAGTCACGTCCAGGTGCATCCTGGTGCCACCTCTTTTCTCCCAAAACGTGGCACTGGGGAGGCTGCTCGGAGCCCTCCTGGCCGGTGTGCTCAGACCACCGGTCCCTCGCTGACCCGGCCGAGGGAACTCGCTCTCCCGCTCCGCGTGTCCCCGACCCTGCTCCTGCAGTGCCAGGACGTCCCCCTCCCCCTCCCCGTCCCCTGTTCTCACCCAGCGACTGCGCCTGGGAGGGAGGGTGGCGCTCAGCGTGGCCGACCCTCACCTTCTCACTCCATGTCCCCCGTGGAGGCCTGCAACCCGCAACGCCGCGGCGTTTGGACTGGCCTCCTGGCTCCCTCTCACGTCCTCCTGAATAACATGAAAAGGAATCGATCCCAAAGTCCGTCCCCCAAGGTCAATGTCTCTCCTGCCGAGATCTAAGAAAGGATTTAATTTCAGCCACTTCTGCTGCCAGTTTTGTCTCTGCAGTGTCATCTTCTGACCGAGTCCGGATCAAACCCTTCGGGTGGAAGCGGAACCCAAGACTCTCCCATGGAGCTCGGAGGCAGAAGGGACCAGACATCATGGCCTCTAAAAGACTCCCCAGTTTACAGATGGGGAAACCGAGGCCAGAGAGAGGGAGCCCTTCCCAGAGCCACCAGCAAGTGTCTGGCAGAGCTGGGAGCCCCCTCCTGCCAGGCAGGAGCCCCCAGGTGGGCTCCGGGGAAAGTCACTCTCTGGTGTCCTGCCCCCAGGGGCTGGGCCCACACAGGGCCTTCGGGGCGGCGGAGGGAGAACTAGCGCAGACACACTCCCCTTCCCCAGGGAGGTGCTGGAGGAAGTTCTGATCTGCGGCTCCACCTCAGGCCAAGCATCAGAAGCTCTGGGACACGTTCAATAACACGATGGCTGGGCCCAGGTACCGCAGGTGCTCAGCCGCCTCTCGAAACCTCTGGCCACTCTGTTCCCCAGTTCCACGCGGAGCACCGAGGCCCTGGGAGCGGGTGCCGTGTCCAGCCCGGCCCCCAGTGCCTTCCTCCCCAAGTGCCCGATGGGGCCCGGCACCTGCAGCACCAGGTGCCTGCGGAGAGCCAGGGGCCCGGGCCGGACTCCAGGTGCGGGTGCACGTCCTCTGGCTCCGGACCAACTCCGAGTGGCCCTGGGCAGTCACAGGGTCATTTAATTGGCATCGAGCAGCAGCAGGCGGGCCGGGTGGCCAAGGGGCTGCCACCTTGGTCTGGGTTAGTTGTAAGCCTGGCCCACCTGCCTGCCGGCTCCGGTCACCGCACGTGCCTGGGCCCCTGCCCACCGGGTGTGCCCAGCACCTGCAGCACAAAGCCCAGCGCCACCCGCAGCCTCCGCCGGGGAGAGACGTCAGGACAGCTGGTTCGTGCCGTCTGTTCATCCGCTCACTCGCTTGTCCAGAAGTTTTTGTTCTTATACCAGACCGTGAATCCGTCTGGAGCTCTGTGTGTGCGTGAGGAGGGTGCCGGACTTTCCCTCCCCCGCAGAGCCCTCTCTTACCCAGCGCAGCCGGGAACACGGACGACTCCCCACTGTTCGAGAGGCCACCTTTGCCCTCTGTCAAATCAACTCTGTTTGGTTTCACTTATCTTTGTGTCGGTTCCTTCGCAGGGATTGAATTGCTTTACTTACTGTGGTCTTAAGGTGGGCTTTCCATGGGACAGGTACGTTTCCTTTAGCAATCTTTCTGTCACTTGCTTTAGTGTTTTCTCACTATCCACGTCTATTCGTTTTTCCTAGATTGACTTGAGATTAAGCCTAAGTTCCTAAAACACCCCCATAGTCTTTATAGAAATTGCCTCAAGTTCACAATAGTCTTCCCTTCCAGGGAGATATTATATCTCCCAATTATTCAGGTTAATTCTGTATCTTCAATAATATTTTATAGTTTTTTTTAATAAAGAGCTAGTATTTTTAGAATTCTGTTGTGGTTGGAATCTGTTTTCCATACACGTTCAATTACATTTTAAAATACTTTGAAAGGTTTCAAAATCCAGGCACCCATCACCAGGTTTAACAAACGTTAACGTTTTTCTACCTTTGCTTCAGATCCCATTTTTTAAAAGAAAGAAAATGCTACTGAAAACTACAGTGATCAAGACAGCGTGGTATTGGAGAAAGGGAAGGCAAATGCATCAATGGAAGAGGATGAGTGTCTAAAAATAGTCCCGAGACACACGGCCAGTGACTTTTGACCAGGGCGCCACCGTGATTCAGCAGGAAGAGGACGCCTCTCCGTGAGGCCACTCGGATAGCGGGACATCAGTTTGGTCTGCGTCACGGACCTCACGGCTGAGGCTACACAAAGAAGCTACTAGAAGAAAACACGGGAGGATGTTTTTGCAGCCTTGGGGTAGGCCAAGATTTCTTAGCACGCAAAAAGGCTCTAACCACAAAAGAGGGAAAAAGGTAAGTTAGATTTCATCGCAATTAAAAACTTTTGCTCATTGAACGGACCGACAGTACTGAATGTTGGTAGGAAGGGGGCGGCAACTGGAGCCTCTTGCTGGGAGTGGGAAATGCTACAGCCACTTCGGAAAACTGTGCTGAAGTTTCCTAAAAAGTTAGACATATATTCTATGACCCAGCAGCTCCCCTTCCGGGTATTTATGCAAGAGAAATTAAAAATACATCCCCCAAAAGCATCGTACAGAATGGCCAGGCATGATTTATTACAGTTGTTGACCGAAATTAAGGTTGTTGAGGCAGAAATAATTTGATGAAGGTTTATCGGAAGCCAAACATGAGGAGGGACCCAGCAAGACACGGCAATGCAGCTGGACGTGTTCCCGAGTCTGTGACGTGCTTTCGTAAGAAAGCTTAAGAGAAGGGATGGCCCAGTCATTGGTGACAGATGGCAACGCACAGGCTAACATCCATGTGCAAGACAATTAGTAAAACATCACGATTTAGAAGCAAATCAGAGTCCTTTTCCGTGTCCACAGGTTACACACTAATCAGCACATCCACGGTTTGAGGGCTCGAGACAGGACTCTTTACCTGGAGACAGGCTAACCACGAATCCCGCAGGCGGGTCCGTCGGGCAGCCTGCCAGGTGTGACCTGTGGGTCATCACAGTGAAGACTGGAAACGGCCCACGTGTGCGTCAACAGAAGAGCGGTAACAAGTTACAGCAGCTGCAGAATGATCACCCTCGGCAGTGAAAAGGAACCACCGCGGGCTCGTAGCACCGCAGCGTCCTGGGTGAGCCCAACGCCGTTACGCCGAGTGAGAACCAGACGCACGGAGGACGTGCAGAGCCTCCAGCTCACAGGACTCAGGGTAGGCAAAATAACTCCCGTTACAGAGTCAGATGGGTGGTCACCTCTGGGGTGGGGGGCGGAGAAGGGGCGAGTGAGGACGTTCTGCTTGTGGAAAGGAGCCACGCCTTGCTGCGTGTGGCCCAGCCGATCGGTGGTGCACACCCGAGCATTTCACCGATGCTGACTTTACCTCGATAAACCGAAGCCAAAAGTCTGCCACAGGCGCAGTGGAAGCTCTGAATGTGCTCTCCCCCTACCCGCGCCCTTCCCTCCGTCTCCAGAGAGAACGCCAGGGGCAGTGGAATTCGTGTCTTCATGATTTCACTATATGTGTGCGTGTCCGTAAACAATGAACAGAAACGTCTCGTGCAGTAAAATGCATACGGAAGACGGCTGTTTGCCTTTTTCGCCCGGCATTGCGTTTGGGGGTTGATCCTGTAACCACGCGAGGACCGGGAGCGCCCGCCCTAACCGCCACTGCCCTACACACTCCATGTGTCCACCCCTCTGCCGACGGACCCTCGGGTGGTTTCACTAATACCCGGGTGGACATTGCTGGGCGTGGCTCCTCCGGTCTCAGATGAGGGTGACACCCTGGAGTGTGACCGCTGGGTCCGGGGCAGGCACCTCTTCCCCACTAGGTCCCTCAGAGCTCCGGCCGGCAGCCTGCCGGCTAGGCGTGGTCCGACGCACGTGCGGATGTTAAGGCCGTTGGACGGTCTCTCTTGACTGTTTTGACTTTGAGTTTTGGTTGAATGACTTTTTTCCTGTTTTCTGTGTTGACTTGGGGTTTAGTTTCCTTCCTTGCGATCTGTCTCTCCACGTCCTGGTCATTACATTTTCTCGTGTTTACTGCTGGTTTTCCTGGTTGATGTGACATTTAGTCACTTTACTAACCTTCCTTATCCGTTCTCTTAAATTTCCTAAGTAGTGAAAATATTCCATCTGAAAAATACTAATTTTGTTTTTTCCTTTCCAGTATTTAGATCTAGCATTTGCTTTTCTCATCTTCACACTGAGCAGGAGCCATGAAAATGCCGACCATGAACAGCGTTAGCAACCCAAAGACAAGTTTTGTTTTTAGCCTCATTGGAAACACTGAGTTATTCAATCCGGTGTTTATTTATTTATTCACTCACCAAATATTTCTTGGCTGTGTTTTTGTGCCGGCCCTTCTTGATTCTGAGTGCACAGCTATGAATACGGCTGGCAACACCCTCACTTCCTGGAAGAAAAGAGGAAATAAAAGAAAATAAATAAAATGATTTTAGAGACATAAATGTTAACATTAGAATAGAGTATTCTGTGTGAGCACGCTGGAGGCTGTGTTCGAGGTTGGGTTTTGGTAGATATCTTTACAAAGTCAGGAAGATTCATGCTACCCCTAGTTTAAGAATTTGTAACAGGAATAATCGTTGAATAATATCAAGTGTATTTTTAGCGTCAATCAACATAACATGGTTTTTCCTGCTCTAAACTACTAATGCTATGAATTAAATAATATTTCCTACTGTTGAACCGTCTGTTCACTCTTGGAATGAATGCTACATGGTCACGATGCGTCATCCTTGTATACTGTTAAATCCCACCTCGTATTTTTGTATTTATGTTAGAAAGTTATGTTAGTCTTTGTTTTTGTCTTTTGTGCTATTGTTGGTTTTGATGTAAGGATTACGTAACCTTCAGAAAACTAATCAGGATTGTACCATCTCGTTTATATCTAAAGTTAGAATACTTTAGATAACAGGTATCGTCTGTTCTTTGAGGCTCTGGGAGAACTTGCCGGTACAATGACCTGCGACCACCTGCGCCTGAGGCCCGAGGACGAGGACGTGTCACGGTCACTCACTGTCCCCTCCACTGTTCCCGGCATTACTGACCTGGACCGGTGCCGTCTCTCCTGTGGGAAGTCTTGGTAATTAATATTTTCTTAGAAAATTATCAGTTTTATTTAGATTTGCACTTTTTATATAAATATTTAACGTCAGATATTCTGTTTCTGTAGTTATATCTTCTTCTCATTTTTAAAGAACTCCTTTTTTCCTAAGTCTGATTTGTGTTTATTTTCTGTTTCATAACTGTGGGTTTCACCTTAATTCCGTTCTCCTCTCCGTGTGGGATTCTGTCGTCGTTGCCACTCGTGATCTAGATTCTGAGCTGCACATGCGGGTCGATTGGTCTCAATCTCCTTAAATTCTTCTCCAGGTGTTTAGGGCCTGAGCCTCCCTCTCACCGCGAGGCCGCGTCTCTCCCCTCGGTGAGGGGCCCTGTCGTTTCCACCCACGTGGGAGCGGATGGCGTCTCAGCTTCTCCTCCTCGCGCCTGGTGGGTTTCAGCTTCCAGGTGCCGGCTTTCTCCTGGTGCGTCTTCCGGTTCACTTCTTCCACTGCCTTGTCCCAGGAACGGTGACCTGCACGGTTCTTCGAATCGCTCATTGATGTTTTAGGGGCCTGCGCCTGATTGAAATATGTCAGTGCTCACGGGTTTTTGAGAAGGACCCGCAGGGAGCAGCGAGGGTTCCCGCAGGACACGTGGCGGCGACTGACACAGCAAAGAGGGTGGACGCTGGGCTATCTGCACAGACGTGGCAGGGCTGAGGACCCGCTAGGGGAGGGAGAAGGACGCTCAGGAACCAAAGCCCTTTGGGGTGATTGGAGAGGCGGGACGGGGACCCCTCCACCCGCCCCTGCTCTCCAGCTCGCACGGTCCCTCTGGCTGGCTGCAACCACACCAGCACCCGCAGGGGCCAGCCTCCAGGGACA
>RJWJ010043898.1:0-12405 GCA_004363605.1 Indri indri | reverse complement strand
AGTGTCTCACCACCTCCTCCTCCAGCCAAGCCCCAGCCACTGCCCTCCAGACTCCTGCAGGAGCCCCCTAACTGGGCTCCAGGCCCACACTTGCCCTCCTCAGTTCCCTCTCCAGCAGCGGCACCAGAGTGACCTTTCTAAAAACTGTTAGTTCTACTGCTGAAAACCTGCCAGTGGGCAGGGCATGGTGGCTCATGCTTGTAATTCCAGCACTTCGGTCAAGAATTTTACCTTCAGGCCGGGCGAGGTGGCTCACGCTTGTAATCCTAGCACTCTGGGAGGCCGAGGCGGGCGGATCGGTCTGAGCTCAGGAGTTCGAGACCAGCCTGAGCAAGAGCGAGACCCCATCTCTACCAAAAATAGAAAGAAATTGGACAGCTAAAAATATATATAGAAAAAATTAGCCGGGCATGGTGGCGCATGCCTGTAGTCCCAGCTACTCGGGAGGCTGAGACAGTAGGATTGCTCGAGCCCAGGAGTTTGAGGTTGCTGTGAGCTGGGCTGATGCCACGGCACTCGCCCCAGGCAAGAGAGTGAGACTCTGTCTCAAAAAAAAAAAAAAAAAAAAAAAAATTTTTACCTTCATAGGAATAACCTGGAATTTTATTTTTTTATTATTTTGAGTAATACTGGGCCTGTGTATTTTCGTTTTATTTTTTTCCTTTGACTGACAACTGTGTATTTTAGGCGAGTGACTTTTCAAAGTTTTAAGATAAAAAAAAAAATTATCTCGTTATTTTCAGGCTACATTAAAATAAAATATAAATCTTTCATTTTTGTTCCACAAGTAACTCATTTTATAAAATACTATGAAAACATTCTACACTATAAAAGTTTATCAACACAAACGTCCTTTGTTACGCATTTGTATTGCCACTCTATGATGCATCTTCACAAATTAAAGTGATTCCTGCCCACAGCTGATTTTCTACCTAAGAAAAGTTTTCCCACACACATAATTTAACTGTTTAGTGATAACTCGTGTAAGTGGGCAACATTTAAAGGAAAAGCCCTGAAATGCGCTTATACCTAGACATGACATTGAAAGAAAGCATAAGTACAATGAATTATTTATATTTTATATATGATATGCAGGGAGATTTTTTAGTCATTTGCAAGTGGGGACATTTAGGTTGGGGTGGCAGGTAGGCCAGCAGCGGTTGATGGACCAAGTATTGTCTCTTTCTTAAGTTTTAGAGATTTAACAATGAAGGTGATACGCTGTCTGCCAGGTAGCAGAACCAGAAATAGAATTTAGGCCATCCAGTTTCCATTCTTTTTGTTTTTTGAGACAGAGTCTCACTCTTTTGCCCGGGCTAGAGTGAGTGCCGTGGCGTCAGCCTAGCTCACAGCAACCTCAAACTCCTGGACTCAAGCGATCCTTCTGCCTCAGCCTCCCAAGTAGCTGGGACTACAGGCATGTGCCACCATGCCCGGCTAATTTTTTCTATATAGTTTTAGTTGTCTGATTAATTTCTTTCTATTTTTGGTAGAGATGGGGTCTCACTCTTGCTCAGGCTTCCCCTCACAACTCCTGAGCTCAAACAATCCACCCACCTCGGCCTCCCAGAGTGCTAGGATTACAGGCATGAGCCACCACGCCCGGCCCAATTTCCATTCTGAGGTAGATAACCATGACATTCTGGGGCAGTTTAGAGCTGTGCTGTCCAACATGGTAACCAAAAGTTATTTATGGCTACTTAAATTAAAACGAATTTAAATTAAATAAAATTTAAAATTCATTTCCTTAGTTGCACTCACCATATTTCAAGTACTCCGTAATGACATGGTCTGGTGGCTACACAGTGGACTGCACAGATTGAGATCATTCCCATCATCATGGAAAGTTCTGTTGGACGGTAAAGGAAGGAAATAAAATGAACGTTCCTGCTAATGACCTAACAGCTTTTGCAAGACGTAGTCTATTATCTTTATTTAGTGAATTAAGTGGACTGTATTTTTTAGAGCAGTTTTAACTTCACAGCAAAATTGAGCAGAAGGTAGATACTTGTCATACCCCTGGCCCCCACACTGCACAGCCTCCCGCATTATCAACACCCCTCACCAGAGTGGTCCGTTTGTTGCAATTGATCAGCCTACATTGACACATCATCAACACCCGAAGTCCTTAGTTTACATTTGAGTTCACTCTTGGTGTTGTACATTCTGTGGGTTTTGACAACTGTATCATGACATATTTCCCCCATTGTAGCATCACACAGAGTATTTTCACTGTCCTGAAAATCCTCTGTGCTCCGCCTATTCATCTCTCCCTCTCCCCTAATCCCTGGCAACCACTGATCTTTTTATTGTCTCCATAGTTTTGCCATTTCCAGAATGTCTATTTAGGGAAATTTATAAACAGAACTTTGAACTTGTCACTTGCAATCTTTTTCAGGTGACATATATTTTTATTATTTTATAAAACTCTTTAATAACTTTTCTAGGAATAATATGTATATACTATAATCTTTTTTGCTTAAACACAATAGCAATTTATTTTTTGCTCACTTAAAACTCCTGGGCAGGTAGTCAGGGCAACAAAGTAGCTTTCTTCCAAGCAGCCTCTCAGGGCCCAGGTTCTTTCCATCTTGTGGCTCCCACGCCTTACCATTACTTACATTTAGCCAGCCAAAGACGAATGAGAATGGAGGAGTGCGTGGGATGTTTTTATGGGCCACACCTGGGAGGGGCACACATCACTTCCGGTCATGTCCCAGGGAGAGGACTTAGTCATATGGCTACACTTGTCAGCAAGTAAGGCTGGAAAATGCAGCCTAACTGTGTGCTCAAAGATGGGGAAGTCAGATTTGGGAGAACAGGTAGTGGAATGTCAGGGGGAAAAGGGAAACTTTCAGAGTTACTGCTTGCAACAGAATAGAGCAAGATGTGAATGTATCTTCTCCTCCATGTCAGCCATAACTGCATAAATCCTGGAAGAACCACAGGTAGTTCCGGATAATGTAGGCCCTGCTCCCAGGGGCAGGGCTGCCCTTGTGCCGTCAGAACATGGAGCAGCAGACCAGAAGGCATGTGTGCTGCAGGCAGCTGGCTCCCCACCTTGACTTTAGAAGATGAAGGTTGCATTCTTAAGAAGAAAAACAATGTACCATGGAATAATTTTATGAAAAAATCTTCAGTTTTCTACAGTGTGGATTGAAGGATCTTCCCAATTTTATTTGACAATCCTAAACTTCAGATTGCCTTTCCCAAATCCTAACATTTAGATTGTCTTTCAAATCTAAAATTGTGGATCAATTCCTGTGGCTTATCAACATACCTGTTGACTGCTGTAGTCATTAGAGGCCTTGGCTTCCTTTTCAAATTGACAGGATTTTTTTTTGAAGACACAAGTCTCACTCTGTCGCCCTGGGTAGAGTGCAGTAGTGTCATCATGGCTCACTGCAACCTCAAACTCCTGGGCTCAAGCCATCCTCCTAACTCAGCCTCCCGAGTAGCTGGAACTACAGGTACATGCCACAGCACCCGGCTAATTTTTTCTATTTTTAGTAGAGATGGCATCTCACTCTTGCTCAGGCTGGACTCAAACTCCTGAGCTCAAGGGATCCTCTCGCCTCGGCCTCCCAGAGTGCTAGGATTACAGGTGTGAGCCACCTTGCCCAGCCAACAGGATTGCTTAACTAAACTGTGTCCCCTCCAAAGGAGTTTATTGAATCCCTTCTGTTTTTTTCAAAAGAGACATTGGGCTCCTTTACATCAAATTAGCAGTTTGAACCTGAAGGGATATTCACAATTGTGTCAGCCCTTCTTGGATTCTGTGAATATGAATGTGTGGAACGTCCTTGATCAACAAGTGTCATCTGCCAGCCACCGTCTCTTGCATGGAAAGGCTGAGCATGCACGTAATCATGGCCACCTGCCTTGGATGCTGAGCAAACAGCTGCGGCAATGGGCCATTCTCTCTCATCCTGTCTTTATGTGTATGGGACCCAGCATGAGGCTATTCAGGAAGAGCAGAACCAGGCAGAGGCCAGTCAGTACAGTCGGTAGCTATTACCGGATATCTACCATGGCTGCAGGCCCCAAGAGCACATTATCAGTGTCCTCATTACAGTCTAGGCTGAGCTGGCACACTTGGCAGCCCGCAGTGTGAATGAAAAATATACAGATCTGACAGGGAACATTTTCTCCTCCTGTCTTTCTCCTTAAGGGAGGCAAGTGATTGCTGTGGAAGTTATTTCTGATATAATAGGCATGTTGGCATGGCTCGACAGCCTAAGATGCTGTCTTGCCTGTTAAAATAAGTAACAGGATGTGCTGTGCTGCTGTTACATGTATATAACTCTTCTCATTTTCCAAAGCACGTTTGTTTTCATGGTCATATCTGCTGCAAGAGAGCTTAAACAAAGAGTAGTGATTAGGATTTTCCTGACAGTATAAATCGTCATTCCAAGAACTGGCTATTACGCAGCTGACTATGTGGGTAGCACAGTTTGAATTTTCTGAACCACTCTGGTTTGGGATGTGAGCACCTTCGGAGGGACCCTGGGTCCAGAGGAAGGAAGGGCTGCTCATGGGGCACAGGGACACACTGAGGCACTGTGTGGGTGGCAGGAAGCCAGCTGGCTTCAAGGGCTGTTCTTGACCGCTGGTGGGTGTGAGCGTGGCTGCATGTTATTTTTCTGTGCTGTTCAGGTTTTGCTTTTAGTTCTTTTTTGTTGGTCTGTGATCAAGCCATTCATTATTTATAGATGGGAACAAAGTATAATTAAATTCTTTGTTGTCGAAGCTCCTATAGGAAAAATTATCTATTAATAATTTTATCAGCTCTCGGTAACCACAACCTTCCTTTTCCCATATGGAAATAACTATTTATATGATTTTTTTAAAATAATGTGAGGTTTCTTAGGCAAATAATTGTGGTGTTGTAGCAGAACTAATTTATTTGGATATGGTCATTTAGTTGAGGATTACTCTTATTCCGATACCTGTACAAGATTATGCACTGTCCAAAAAGAAAAAGAAAAGAAAAAAGATTATGCATTGTCATTGAGGCAGTGTTTATATAGGATAGCAATATTTTCTCCACGTGGCTTTACTTCAACAATCTACACAGGTGACCTTCCCGGGAGATGCCATCGCCCGTGCCTTGCCTCCCCCAAGATCTCAAATTCTGAAGTTCTCTTCTTTGGCCCCAACCAGAGTGGTCAGTGCAGTCCAGAGGCTGAGAATACGACTCTGGAACCAGACTCACCTGGGCTTGAATCTGAGCTTCACCACTTACTAGTTTGGGACCTTGAGCAAGTCACTTGGCCTGTCTGTGACTCAGTTTCCTCATCTGTTAAATGGGATGCCTTGTAAGGCTGCTGTAAGGATTAAGTGAGCTCTGTTAAAACCTGGGGAATAGTACCTGGCACACGGTAGAAGTCACATAAGTGCTGTGGTCGGTGGCTAGTCTGCCATCCTCCTCCCCCACACCCCCTCCCCACCACCATCCTGACCTTCCTTCCCCCAGAGGCATCTCCCTCTCTGCATTTGCCCCAATACCATCATGAGCCCCCCAGATTTCCTTGCTGCATGACTGTCAGTTCAAGTCCTTGTGGGGGACCGGTAACACAGTCTGACCAGGTGATTTGAGGAGAGCTTAATAAAGAGGTTACGTATGAAGGCATGGGCAGCTGTGCGCGACCACGGGAAGCCCAGTGCCTGGGGCCAGCCACCCTGAGAGAGCTGCTCACAGCAGCTTTGTGGGAGGCTGCCTGGCAGGAGCTGCAAGCTTGCAGGAAGGGAGCCAGGGACATAAATAGTCTGACCTCACCTGCTCTCTCCCTCCACCTCCTGCCAGGCCTCCCCTGGGCTCTCAACTGAAAGCCAGAGGGCGAGGGCAGCCATCCGCGTAGTCCGCATAGTCAGCCTCCCAAGGGCAGAGCAGGGTGGAGTGGAGGAGAGTGGATCTAGACCCAGGGGCAGGTGGAAAATCTCTGCACAGTGCCCCATGGCCCGCTGGTCTGCAGCCTCACTCAGCCTTGAGTCACGTGCCCTTGAGGTGTGGCCCACCCACCCCTCTCTGCCCCCATAACCTACTCCCCTGCCATTCTTCCAGTCTGCAGCCTGCTGGCCAGGCATGCCATGACCTTTGCACCCACATTCAACTTCTTGTGTCACTTCCCTTTCCCAGGAGTGCCCTTCCCTCCTCTAGGCCTGGAGAAATGCTGTTTAGGATCCCAAATCCCCTTGTTCTCCGCAGCCTTCGCCTATCTCCCATTAGGTCCCCTCACAGCTGACTCCATGAGTACTTCATTGCGGTGCACCTTGTGCCGTGGTTTTGCTGGTTATTTGTGGGACTGCTTCCTCTGTACCCTAGATCATCCACTCTTGGTGGGCAGAGACCCTACCATTGTCATCTCTGCCTTTCTTTGTGGTCCCTCCAAGTACTTGAAATAAAAATGAGTGCTCAAAAAATTA
Organism: Indri indri; assembly: GCA_004363605.1. Classification (NCBI taxonomy): domain Eukaryota; kingdom Metazoa; phylum Chordata; class Mammalia; order Primates; family Indriidae; genus Indri; species Indri indri. Next base: position 5,979 of record RJWJ010043898.1, on the reverse strand, counting down.
GTTGCATTGAATGACTGATGGAAAGATACGATAAATATCATTTACCTGGCTAAAGGTAGCGTCAGTTATGAATGGTAGATTCAGTATATTTAACACTGATTAACTGTATTACATGTTGTATGTAACCAAGTCACTCCCTGACACAAACACAACCCCACTTATTCAGATTTAGTTACTATCATCTCTGGGGACGCCCTGTATGTCACTTATGAGAGTTTATGTTAAACTTGTAGTTGGCTCTAGGAAAAAGGAAAAAAAAGAGAGAGAGAGAATTTATCTATGTAATTATTTATCCCATGTTTTACCTCCTCTTCTAGATCTTTAGCTCCCTGAGGGCAGGAGCCGTGTATATCTGTTATTCATCGCAGAATCTGCAGAGCTTAGAATAGTATGTGGTATATTTATAAATATTTGTTGAATAAATAAATGTATTGGTCACGATATACTGTGACATGTCGTAACCTCAGGAGGCCAGCAAAGTGGGCACTCCAGGGGCCATGGAAGGGCCCACGAAGTTCCTTTCCTTGCCCCTCAAATCATTCCCTGCTCCTGGAAGTAGTCATTGTATGACACTCCCCCACCGTTGGAGCAGCCGCCCTTTCCACATCTATGGAAGTAGATCTTATACCAAAAAGAACAAATTTCCTTTTCCTTCTGTCTCCATAGGGAATATAGTAATATTTGGGGAATTATTCTTTTTCCGAAATTATTCTGTTTCTCATTTCTCATTCCTAACTGTGCCCATTTGTAGTTTTTTTTAATTTGATGGTGCCAGTGAAATATATTACATTGTAGTTTGGGCCATTTCAAACCATTTAGTAGCTTTGAAAATGTGGAATAGGCATTATCAGGTCTTAAAATGGAAAATTGGCATCATTTTATATCATTTTATAACATTTCACTAATATGATAGTCTAACTAGATTTTATTATTAGTTAATGATTTCAAGGAGTTCTTTTTAAAGGTCACGAATGATGTTTGATAACCTGAAAAAAGATTACATTTTGGAAACAGGAAGTAGCAACGTAGCCTGGAAGCTTTAATTTATTTAAACCCTACCATCACTCACTAATCTTTTTATCTGCTATTTTTTTTTGAAGTTTAATATTCTGAAAAATATGTTCTGGAAAGGAAATTAAACTTCGGGTTTGAGATAACAGAGCTCTTATGAAGCTTATGTACTGGAGATATTAGAAAAAGATATTGATCCAAAACAAACAAACGAAAAAGGCAAAAAGCAATTCGTTTGGAGGGACTGCCTAAATAGGATTGTCTAAAGTGAAAACCTACAAAAATTGGGCAGATGGTCTTCATAAACTTGAGGAAGATTAACTCTGGAGCCATGTTGTAACAGGTTTGTACTGATGCATCTGTTGTAAACTAATTGCCTTTCTGCCTGATAACCTAAGTTTGGGGGTTTTGTAATAGAAGCAATTAAAAGCTCAATGCTGTCATGTTTTTCATTAATTTACCAGTGAGTGGTTGGGTTTATATGGATAATTTGATTTATTCTGAAGTTAATGGTAATTACAAGTTGTGTTTTACTTGACAGGCTGTCCTTTGTAATATAATTTGCCTTTAACTACAATATGATGTTTTCTTGGTTAACAGCCTGTTCTTTTGGAAAAAAAACAAGCATAGGCAATTATCTGTGAAGATTTTAAGGTAGATGCAATAGAATGGTTTGGGGTGTCTCTATCTCGAGCGATAGACAGGTTTGGAACAGACCTGGTATAGTGTGCCATCGTTACAGCTAGAAGGAGGCAAAAGCAAAACTGGGTCCTTAATTGTCAGAGACACTTTTGTACCTATTTTCAGTATCTCTAAAAGCTGAACATATGTATACCCTGCAACCAACAATTCACTCCCAGGTACGCACCTCACAGAAATGCATCCATATGTTCATGGAAAGACATGCACTGAAATAGTTATGGCAGCACTCATCATAACAGCCCTAACTAGAAACTACCCCAATGCCCATCATGAATAGAATGGATAAATGGTGGTATATTCATACACTGGAATGCTATTCATGATTGAAAATGAACAAACTGCCTCTGTACTCAACATGGCTGAATTTCACAAACATAAAGTTGAGGGAAAGAAGCCAGATACCAAAGAGTACATAATACATGATTTCACTTCTATAAAGTGTAAGAAAGACAAAAAGCATCAAAACTCTTGTGCTGATCAGTTATGGGATCATGCCTGTGAATAGCCATTGTACTCCAGCCTGGGCAACATAGAGAGACCCTGTCTCTAAAAAGTATATAAAAAATTAAATTTAAAAAAAGACAGAGCAATCTCAGTATTAGAAGTCAGAATGGTGGTAACCCTTAGAAGGGTAATAATTGGAAGGGGACACAAGGAAAGCTTCCGGGGTTCTGGTGCTGTTCTGTTTCTTGATCTGGGTATTGATTATACTGCATACATTCAGTTTGTGAAAATTAATAGACCTTATGATTTAGGCACTTTGATATATGCAAGTTACAGTTTAATAAAAAGTTAAAAAAAATGTCAATTTGAAAATGTGGCATTACAATAATTTAAGGAAGAGTTGTGCTGGGAAGTAGTGGCTCACGTCTATAATCTTAAATTATAAATTTAAGACCAGCCTGAGCAAGAGCAAGACCCCATCTCTACCAAAAATAGAAAAAATTAGCTGGGCATGGTGGCATGTGCTCGTAGTCCCAGCTACTTGGGAGGCTGAGGAAGGAAGATCACTTGAGCCCCGGAGTTTGAGGTTGCAGTGAGCTATGATGACACCACTGTACTCTACCCGGGGTGACAAAAAATAAAAAATAAAAAGAGTTGGTGACTATCCTCTCTGCTTAATGCTGATTCATGAGAAAAACAACAGTGTAGAGACCATTTAAAGTGACACTGACAAAAGGCTAGATAGAGATCATACAAGTAAGACATTGTCTTTAAGCAGAACTTTATTATCTACCAAAAGGAACAGGTTGAGATATGTCGACATATCCATGGTCTTTTTGTGAAGAACCATGGGAGCTTATCTAAATCCCCACCCACTTTGGGGAACAACTCAGGGTTCCTGGTTCAGTGAAGTCTGTGCAGCACCTCTGACTTTCTGTTCTCTATAAGCTGATTAGAGCCATCATCGAAAGAACATAGTTTAGCACTTAACAGTGATCTAGGTATTTCATTTCTTTTTAAAATTGTTTTTATTTTTCTAATTCAGGATATTATGTAGGTATTTCATTTCTTTTGCTTCTTTCTTGACTGCAAGTTTGTTGAGACCAACAGCCCCACCTTGCGTTTCTCCATCCAGGTCAGGCATTGGGTGGGCATTTAATAAATACTTGACAAATGAAGTCCTTATCAAGTCCTCGAAGAAATAGGAAGATGAACAGAGGTCCTGCCTGAGGCAGGAGCAAGCATTTGCTATTAAGTGGCAATAACTGTGTTGCTTCCCTGGCGTTGCCTCAATCTGATTTCTCTAATCCCTTTGACCTTTCTCTCTCTCTTAAAATTTTCTGGTTTACATGTTCATTGCAGAAGATTAGGAAATATGAAAAAAGCACGAAGAAGGAAAAAGATAAATACTCATAATCCTTCGGCATAAAGGGAAACTCTTCTACTGTTTTATTGTAATTTTTTCTTCTTTTTCTCTTTCTTGTCCTATAATACCATTGCTTTTATGTTCTTTGTCTTCCTCTCCCCCACCCACCCCCCACCCTTTTTCTTAATTTCTTAAGAGTAATGGGAGTTAGTCTAGGAGAGAAACTTCTCCACATTGTTAAAGGCTCCAAGTGGGCAGAGTGTTGCTGACTCGGTTTTCTTTATTCTGTATATGAAGGTGTAGAATTAAGATCTGGGCTTTCGTGTCTTGCTAGAAAATAGTATAGCATGACTTATAACCCAAAGCTCCACTTATTCACTGCTTAAATTTTGGAGATTAGCTTGGCTGGTATATACATCATATGCCAAATCACTAAAAAATGACTTAGAATTCTTTTAGGATAGAACCATGCCATTTACTAATATCATCATCCTTAATTTCATCTTAAAAGCAGGGATCCAACATATTTTAGACTTTAAAATCCTGTTAATCCTGGTTCTCTGCCTTTTAACAGAAGATTTACTTCTCTGGGTAGAAGATTTCTGGGTAGTTGTCCAATGCTGTGCTTTTCTTGACACTCGTGGAACCACGTGGTGAGCAGCCCCTGCTGCGTGACTGACGTTGCTCCTTGTGACCGGAGCCCCTGGTCTGTCGTGCTCCTGGTGCACATACCATACAGTGTTTGTACTCTTGCTGTTTCTTCCGTCAACGGAAAAGAAGCCAAACTCTGTAAAATAATGTAAAGAGGTTTATTCTGAGCCGAATTTGAGGATCATGACCCAGAGCCACGCCCAAGAAGCCTTGAGCAAGTGGACTCGCCAGGGTTGGGTTACAGTTTGCTTTTATACATTTCAGGGAGACAGGAATTACGTGTAAATCATAAATCAATACATGGAAGGTCTACGTTGGTTTGGCCCAAAAAGGCAGGACATGTCAAAGCTGGGGGGCTTACAGGTTATAGATGGGTTTAAAGAATCTTTGATTTGTAATTGGTTAAAGTAATGAGCTTGTCTAAAGGCTTGGAACATTTTAAGTTAATATAAGGAAGTCTGCTAACCAGAGACAAACCACCGGACATATACCCAGACTCAAGTTATTTGTTAAGTAAACCAATGACCTGCAGGTGTGGTTTAAGCTTTGCCTGGCGTAGCCTTAGGCCTGTTAATGAGTTATTAATACAAAGGACATCGCCAAGAGGGGAGGGGGCCTGATGAGGAGTGTCTGACCTCCCTTCTCCTGGCCAGCAGCTCAGCTTTAGGGTATTTCTGGCCAAGAGGGAGTCCATTCAGTCAGCTGCCGGGGAGCTTAAGATTTTATTTTGGTTCACGCTTCCCAAAAATAGATTCCTAAAACTGTCCTAAAATAGACTCCTGGGCTTCTCTACTTCTTCACTTTCTTCAGATTTTTTTTCCTCCAGACTCCTCTGAGCTTTGTCTCTAGTTTCTCTTTAGCCTCCTGAAATATTAAATGATACTTATTTAAACAGGATTATTCATTGCTAAGAAGAAAAATCCCCCTTGCAACGCTGGCACACTGTGTTTCTCTTGACCTTTAAAATACCTTAATGGGTACATTGGTTTGTTTGCTCTGCTCTGCTCTGGTTGAGTGCGATGTGACATTTGCATTATCTCTAGGCCTCTGCTTAACTGTGTTGCTATAAATTATTGTCTGTCCTGAACAGTCCAAGAGATTACCCTGCCCTGTGTGTGTGTGTTTGTTTGTGTGTGTGTGTGTGTGTGTGTGTGTGTGTGTGTGTGAGACAGACAGACAGACAGACAGAGACAGGAAGAAACAGAGAGAGAGAGACATCCTCACGGCCTGGACTTCCTCTTCATCTTGGCACAGAAATTGTCTGGGGGGTTGTGAAGGGGGCTAGAGGAGGGGCAGTGGCTGTATTTGAGAAAGCAAATTGCAGGACACCATTTCAAATGTAATCATTTCCTGTTTTCAGATTTCAGAACTCTTGCTGGGGGCTCTGGGCTGTGCCTGGGAGGTGGAATAAGAAGAGCTTCCAGGCCAGGCCCGGTGGCTCATGCGTGTAATTCTAGCACTCTGGGAGGCTGAGGTGGGAGGATCACTTGAGGCCAGGAGTTCAAGACCAGCCTGAGCCAAGAGCAAGACTGCATCTCTAGAAAAAAATAGAAAAATTAGCTGGGTGACGTGGTACACACCTGTAGTCCCAGCTACTTGGGAGGCTGAGGCAGGAGGATTGCTTGAGCCCAGGAGTTTGTGAGGTTGTAGTGAGCTATAATGACACCACTGCACTCTAGCTCAGCGAACAGAGTGAGAGCCTATCTCAAACAAAAAAAAAGGAAGAAGACTTCATTTGTCTGGTAGATTGCATGTTAGTGGGCAGTGGTTGTGCCAGGAGGCAGCTGCTGACAACTTTGTGACGA
>RJWJ010043897.1:0-11778 GCA_004363605.1 Indri indri | reverse complement strand
AAGAAAATCAATGAACTTATTTTATTTTTCACATTCTTTTCTCCATTTTTTCTTTTTTTAATCCCCTCTACTCTCCCCTCCCCCCACTTCTCTATATAACATTTGCACTTACTTAGTTTCAATTGTCTGACTGCAGATTATTTTAGCTTACTATGTCCACCGTATTTTATGACAATAATGACAGGTAGATTTCTTCCTTTTTAATCCTTATGATTTTTGCCTTTTGTCTAATTTAAAGATCACCAGTAGAGGCTTTTGTATTGTTTTTGTTTTTCTTTTTTTTTAAAAAAAAAGGAAAGAGAAAGGGGAAGGGATTGTAGGTATTGCCTATTTTCTGATCTCATAGAAAAAACTTTCAATAAGTTACTATTAAGCATGATCTTTTTAAAAATTTAATTTTAGTCATTGAAATTTTGAGTTCTAGAATTTTTACTGGATTCTCTTTTTTATAAGTACTTTGAGATATAATTTATATAACACAAATCTATCCTTATAAAGTATACAGTTTAATGTATATAATATTTTCAAGGTTCATTTATGGTGTAGTATGTGTCAGCAATTCATTATTTTTATTGTTGAACAACATCTCACTGTTTGGATATACCACATGTATTTATTCACTTAGCAGCTCACAGACATTTGCAATGTGTCAACACAAAATAACTGACTGAGGCAAAGACTCAATGAATAGAGGTTTGTTAAGCCAAAGTTGAGGATGTGACTGGGAAAAATACAAGCCACAGACAGATCTGCAGCTGTTTTTCTGAAGGAGAATGAATTTAGGAACTTTGGTGTTTAAAGGGGGATAGGACATACAGAAAGAAAAAAAAAAAACAGGCAAGGGGTAGATGGGTAGTGAGACAAAATGGTTACATTTTTGTGCAACCCAGGAAAATCTACATTTTACATGAGGTAAGGTGACTGTTAGAAGAGAAAAAGGAAGTAAAGAAGCATCAATTATGTAGATGTCCCCGGATAGGTGGAATAATCTCTGATCCTGTCTTGCCTCTGTTCTTCACTTGTGAAGATAAATTTGCAATGCATTATTAGTGTGCAATCAAACAGACTAGTTTTAGGAGCTAGCCATAGCCTGCCGACCTGAAGTTACAGTTTGCATGTCCTTGCTTATGAGAGACCAGTAAGGAATTTCCTCAATGAATAATCTGTGGGGCCAGTCCTTCATAGGTGCCTGAGGCTTTTTACTTCTCTTTTGCAAAAGGAATTGTGGGGGGTAGTCCTGAGATCTTTATTGTCTTTTACAAATGTTTCCACTTTTTAGCTATTATTAATAACACTGTTATGAATATTTGTGTGCAAGTTTCTCTGTGGATATGGATTTTTAATACTCTTGGGTATACACTTACGACTATAATTGTTAGGTAATATAATTATTTTTTAACATTGTAAAGAATTGCCAAAATGTTTTCCAAAATGTCCAGTTATATATGATGGTTTAATATCTCCATATCATTTCTAAAACACGTTATTGTCTATAAATATTTTTAATTTTAGCTATCCAATTGGGTATGAAATGATACTTCAGTGTGATTCTGGTTTGCATTTCCCTAATGACTAATGATGTGCATCTTTTATGTGTTTATTGGCTATTTATATACCTACTTTGAAAAATGTTTCTATTTAAATGCTTTGCCCTTCTGTAATTGGATTATTTGTCTTAATTGCTGAGTTGTAAGTTTTCTTTTATTTTCTACATACAAATTCTTTATTGCATATATTAATTGCAAATACTTTCTCCCATTTGTTAGATTGTCTATTTTTTAAAAAATTAATAGATTTTATTTTGTAGAGCTATGTTTAGAGAAAAGTTGGATAGAAAGTAAAAAGTTCCCTCTCCTATGTCTATAGTTTCCCCTGTTATGAACATCTTGCATTTGTATGGCACATTTGTTGCAATCGATGATCCAAAATTGACACATTAGTATTAAATGCAGTCCATTTTTTACATTAGGGTTCATTCTTTGTGCTGTGCAGTTCTATGGGTTTTACCAAATGCATTTTGTCATGTTGTGTTAAAATGTATCTGGGATTTTTGTTTTATTCAGGTATAGTGAGGGCAACAGATCAGGAGATGATTGCCATTAAAAAGATAATTTATTACAGTTCCCAAGAGGAAGGCAAGTCAGGCAGAGTCACAGGGGAGAACACAAAGGTCAGCTGTAGGCAGAGAGAGAAAACTAGAGAACCACTGGAAAGTCTTACTGAGTTTTTGTGGAAAGGAATGGTGAGGCAGTGTGAACGTCCAGCCAGGTTTAAGATTGGCTATTTTAAATAATTTCAGCAGAATCTGGTGTGTAGGAGCTGCCCCCAGCTCTCTGATGCCTGGGGCAATTAGGGAAGGGAATTAGAGCCACACTGTAAGAACCCAATAAAGCTGGTGGACAGGGAGTAGGGTATCTGAATTGGTTAGTTAGCATATGCAAGGCAGGTACCAAGGAGAATCCCTTAGGCTATCCAGCAATCTATTAACCCTAAGAGGGACAGCTCTTTCCCAGTCAGTAAGACCCTGGATGTCAAAATATCAGACACAGAAACTGGAAAACATGGCTAATGTATATGTATTTACCATTACAGTATCATATGGAATTTTTTTCACTGCCCTAAAAATCTCCCGTGCTTCACTCTCCGGCTTTTTCCAACCCCTAGCAACCATTGATCTTTTCACTGTCTCTATAGTTTTGCCTTTTTCAGAATGTCATATCACTAGATAACAGTATATAGCCTTTTCAGATTGTGTTCTTCCACAGCAATGTGCATTTAAGTTTCCTCCATGTATTTTCATGGCTTGATAACTCATTTATTTTTATTGTTTAATTATATTCCATTGCATGAAAGTACCGCAGTTTATTGATCCATTCACAAATTGAAAGGCATTTTGGTTGCTTTCAATATTTGGCAATTAAATTGTCATAAACTTTCATGTGCGGGTTTTTGTGTGGACATAAGTTTTCAACTCATTTGGGTAAAACAATAAGCACCAATGGTGAACCATATGGTAAGAATATGTTTAGCTTTGTAAAATACTGCCAAACTTCCTTGCAAGGTGGCTGTACTGTTTTGCATTCCCAATAGTAATGAATTAGAATTCCTATAGCTTCAATTCATTTCAGCATTTGGTGTTGTTAATATTTTGGATATCAGACATTCTAAAAGGTGTTTAAAATTAAAAATTTGTTTAAATTTTTAATTCCATAAATGACATATTATGTTGAGTGTCTTTTCATATGTTTTTTTGCCATCTGCACATCTTCTTTAGTAATGTATCTGTTCAGACATTTTACCCACTTTTAAATGGGTTAAAAATCACATCTTTTGGGGGCATGCACACACCCCTGCACATGTGTGCAGCATTGGGCATTTTTAGAAATATATCAGAGCTATATATATCAGAATATATATCAAAGACATTCAAAGAACTCTCCCTCCCTTCACCGAGTAGGAGAGACCCCAGAAGAGAACAGGCAGAACCACAAACCTATCTGTCTTGAGTTGAGATAATAGGTTTTGGATGAGAAGGAATCACTATGAGAACTGACAAAATGAAAACAAACAAGCTGGTTCGACACCCCCAAATGATCATAATAGTTCACCAGCAATAGACTCCAACCCAAAGGAAATTGACAAAATGTCAGATATGGAAATAAGAATATGATGGCAAATAAGATGAGTGAGATTGATGAAAAATTTGCATACCAACACACACACACTCCAACTGATGGGTGAATAAAGAAAATGTGGTGCTTACATACCATGAGGTACTAATCAGTCACAGTAAATTATGAAATAATGTCTTTTGCAGCAACTTGGATGGAAGTGGAGATGATTATCTTAAGTGAAGCATCTCAGTAATGGAAAACAAATACCACATATTCTCACTTATAAGTGGGACAAACAAAACAAACAAACAGAATATATATATATATATATATATATATATATATATATATATATATATATAGTCATAAAGTGGTGTGATGGACATTGAAATTTAAGAAGTGGGGAGGGACAAAAATCTACCTATTGAGTGCAATGTACACTATTCTGGTGATGGGTACACTGTAAGCTTTGGCTTCAGTATGATGCAACTCATCCATGTAACATAAAACACTTGTACCTTGTAAATTTTTTGAAATAAAAAAAAGAATAATATCTATTCTTTATATTACCATGTATATTTCCTATTCAAATTTGTCTGTTTAGGTTGAAATTTAAATAATCACCTCTTTGACTGAGAAACTAACATCTTTCAAATTTACCTCTTTGCCTTTTGATTATCTGTTTTATTGAAATTATTAGTTTATCTTGAAGTATAGATTATATTTAATCACCTTGTATAAAATATCAATTCCACTATTTCCTATCCAGGTGAAATTTTTAAGTTGCAACTTCCTGGTTTTATTTATCACTTCTCTAAATTGAGACTAAATTATAGTTTCTTTCCCCAAGAGGTAAGAAATAGTAAATATTCAATACGTATTTAAAACAATTATTTTAATAATTTATAGAGGCACTTTTTGCTGGTAGTTAAGATCAGATACTTTGGATGCACATATACATGAATTAAAATCATGGATAATGAAGTTACTAGCTGTTTGACTTGTGGCAATTTTATTGAGTCACTTGATATCCCCATTTCTTCAGTTATAAAACTGAGACAATAATAGTACATATCTTATAAAACTTTAAAGATATATATAACTGCAGTAATGAATTTAACATTATTAATACAGTGTTTTACACATGAAAAGGGTTCAAATATTCCTATAGGCTATGCATTTATGTTTTCTCCCTGTGAATTCCATAAGAATAGGTAATTTGGAAGAATTTTTTTAACAATTAGAGTTGGGCAATAGGAAAATATATTACCTATGAATGGTCTGACATTGAAAATACTTTATAATAACCTGTAAGATGTACTAAATAGTGCATTTCTATAATCAGGCTAAGTACTCTCCTGCTGCGGTCCCCAACCCCTGAGCTGCAGATTGATACCAGTCCCTGGCCTATCAGGGACCAGGCCAGGCCGCACAGCAGGAAGTGAGCAGTGGGCAAGTGAGTGAAGCTTCATCTACATATACAGCGCTCCCCATTGCTTGTATTGCTACCTGAGCTCTGCCTCCTATCAGAGCAGTGGGGGCATTAGATTCTTAGAGGAGTGCAAACTCTTCTGTGAACTGCATGCTAGGGATCTAGGGTGTGCACTCCTTATGAAAATCTAATGCCTGATGATCTGAGGTGGAGCTGAGGCAGTGATGCTAGTGCTGGGGAGCGGCTGCAAATACAGATTATAACTACCAGAGCAGTTTCACTGCACAATAAATGTAATGCACTTGAATCATCCTGAAACCATAACCTTCCCCACCCTTCCCCGCCCCTCCCCCTGGTCCATAGAAAAAGTGTCTTTCTTGAAACCAGTCCCTGGTACCAAAAAGTTGGGGACTGATGCTCTATGAAGACTTTTCAACCTTAGGATTTTATGGTGCTATGACTTTATGTCCAATATCTGAAAACTAGACAGAGTTCATTTTAAAAGGATTTTATTTCTACAAAGTAGGCTCATCAAAATTTTTAATACCAATTAATACTTAATTTTGTAAGCCCTCAGAATATTCCTCAGGGATCTTTTTTGTGTTTTTATTGTTATGCCTCACTCTTCTAGAATGTGAGTACTATATATTGCATAACAACACAAAAATGTTCTTGATGGATTTGATTAATATCCTGGCCAATTAATATTTATTTTATGCTATATTAAGCAATATACATTTATGATAATATAGGAATAATGATAATACCCTCCAGAGGATACAGCAAGAAGGTACCATCTTGGAAGTGGAGACTAAACCCTCACTAGAAACCAAATCTGCTGATGCCTTGGTCTTGTACTTCCAGACCCTAGAACTGGGAAAAATAAATTTCTGCTCTTTATAAATTAAAAAAAAATGATTATGACAGGCAAAAGTTAGTGAACACATACTATTTGTTAAGCACTATGGCAAACTTTGTACACATATTGTTTTACTTATCCTTATAACAATTTTATGATAATATGGGGGGTTATTACCATAATTTTATACAATAGGAATATTAATTTTATGCAGATGATGTTACCCTGCCAAAATAAATTAGTAATGAGTCAGAAAGGAATCAAACCCAGATCGGGTGACTCTATATAAACCATTTTCCTGTATTAGATTTTCCAAAATTGGTTATGTAGAAAAATGTGTCACATTCACACAGTGCTTTTGCATGTGTTATCTGATTTGATACAGTCATCTTATAAAGTAGATATTATTGTCACTGTTTCACAATTAAAGAATATTAAGCCACATTACTTTTATTTTCAAAAGCAAAAAATTCATGAAAATAAAGATAATGAAGACCTATAAAAATCAGGTCACGTATAAGTTCTAGATGCAAAGCTAATATAATTCTTTGAACAAATAAACGGCATTTTTAATACCTGACCACAGTTCATCAACAAGCTCTATAATTAAGATGAAATCTCTCCTGAAACTCAGGACATTAGCATACCTGATACCTTTCACCTAGGATGCTAACAATTTATGTGTAATATTTATACATAATAACAATAATGATTAAAAGAAAAACATGCAATGACAATGACTATCTATTGATCACGTACTATATAATAGATGCCTTATGCACACTACACATTCTTTTCACAATAACCCTACAGGGTTGGTATCATTATCTATCCAATGATAACTGAGATTCAGAGACTTTAAAAATGTATTTAACTCATTAGATTTAAAAGTGAAGATGTAGAAAAAATTACTCTTACAAGATAAATCCTTGCTCTAGAATAGCAGTTTATCTGTAAATTATCAAATAATCTGACTTTTAAATTAAATTTTGATTAATTTATCAATTAGTTACAATTTTAAAAGAAGTAATTTAAAGAAAATACCTAATTTTTCCATGTGGCTTGGACCTAGATAGGGTAACTAGGGTTTCTTGTTACCCTCAGCACTATTGATATTTTGGAGCAGATAAATTTTTTGTGTGTGGGTTAGAACCACTGCCCTGTGCATTTTAGGACTTTCATCAGCATCCCAGCCTACTCACCACATGCCAGTAGAAAATGCTTCTCTAGGTTGTGACAACCAATAATATCTCGAGATACTGGCAATTGTCCCATAGGGGCCAAATCATTTCTTTGATAACCATGGTTAATACCTGTTATAGATACAAGAAAGAGAATTACACACTGTAGACTGACAAGAAGATGAGAGAGAAGAAAGGACAGAGAAAAATGATAAGAAAACAGAAAAGACTATTATTAGAGGAAAAAAATGAAATATCATTTGGTAGGAGTAAATGATATTCAAATAGAAACCAATAGGATTATTTCCATGTATTTAAGTAAAGTCAGCTGACCCTCTTTGTCAATAAAAGTTAAAGATTTCAAGGAGGACCTTTCAGGATTTGCTGTACATTTGTATTAAAAAGATTCTCGAAAAAACTCAAATTCCAGATTCCAAATGCCGGAAATTCTTATTTGGTCTGTCATTCTAACAACAGTAGAAGCCCAGGTAATTCACTAGTTAGAAATAGGAATGCTGTGAAAGGAGTCCATTTGAATACAGAAAATTCTCACTTAACATCATCGATAGGTTCCTGGAAACTGCAATTTTAAGTAAAATGACCTATAAAGAAACCAATTTTACCATAGACTAATCGATAAAAACAAGAGTTAAATTCCTATGATATATTTCTGGTCATAAAAGCATCACCAGATTTCTAAGTAAAGACCAAACACAGTAAGTCTGAGCTATACATATATTTAAGAAAGATAATAAAAAACAAGATAATTATTCACCCAATTATTTCAGTTCAGGTGGCAGGTGGCTGGAATCTATTCCAGCAAGTCAAGAAACAAGGAGGGAATCACCACTGGGCAGGATGCCATTCCATCTCAGGGAGCATACCACACACACTTAGAAACAGACTGGGACAATTTAGACATGCCAATTAACTTAATGCGTACCTCTTTGCGATGTGGGAGGAAATCAGAGAAAATCCATGCAAACATAGGGGCAATGTGCAAACTGTACACAAACAGTGGCTCCAGACAGAAATAGATTTTTTTTTTCTCATCAAATGATGTCGAACAGAAGGTCATTATTCAAGGACCTGCTGTATTCAGGTTTTAGATATCAGCATTTTTTGCAATTGGTGGCATTTTTGTAAATTGCTGAAATATTCAGTTAAAAATACTCAGTTATGGGGGGGGGACTTAGAAGTCACTGAGCATCATTTTACAGAGGAGAAAATTAACATGAAATTTCAAAGTCGGTGCTGTGAGTTCTCCTTCCTGAAACAGAGACCACCTGAGGGAAAATAGATTCCTTATAACTCTCCCACTTGTAAGTAGGCTGATTCAACAGATGTGGCACCTAAGTTTATTTGAAATTATGTATCTATTCTTCTCCTGGGATACTACTGCTATTTTTAATATATTTATATATAGATATTTAATGATATGGGATAATAACAAAATATTTTTAAGTGAGTAAAAGCAAGATGCAAAGTAACATATAGCATAAGATTTAATAATAAATAATCGTAAACAATTGAAATCATCACAGTTTAAATTGAAATTAGTGTTGAAAATCCTCTAGGAAGGATTAACACATTTGATTTTTTTCCTTAAGAAGCAAAGGAAAAGTAAATTTGATAATTATGATAGATTTAAGGAAAAGAAAATAATGATCTGTTTCCTTTAACTCTTGCCGTTGCAAGTGACAGATAATCTATCTCGAACCAATTTATGCAAACAAATAAATCTATTTTTGATATAACTTAAAAGCATAAGATTTGGTCTGGTTTTAGGCCCAATATATTGCTAATAAAATTTTCTTTAATGAAACACTGAAGAAAACAAACTTATTCTCTTCTTTTTTTAGTAAAGAACATCTATCAGATCTCTACATCATGTACTATATTACCGATGATGCAATCCCCTTAAAATCAAGTGTAAATTAATGACCTAGACATTGATATTATATTTATTTTCTTTCTAGCCAATGAAGTAGGGAAAAATTGAAAAGATGTTAAAATAATGAAAAGATGTTAAAATAATGAAAAGAAAAATGTTACAATGTTCATAATTTTCATATAAAACTTATTTTCTAAACATTCAATAAGATCAATTAAAAATCTTATGAAAATTAGCAAGAAAATTAGATAAGATGACCAGAAACAAGAACATTTTTAGAGTCAATATCTTGCCTATAAGCCAGCATCAATGATGTTTAAATTTAAATGATGTATATAATTGTTTGATGAATTGACTATTTTAAGCTCTCCACACACATGTATCATTATTTTTATTTAAGACTTCACTTTTCTTTATTAGTATTGTTTCCTTAAGTGCTTGTTTTTGTTTGTGATTTTTGAGCCTCTCTTGTATGATATTTACTTTCATCAAATATTTGGAGATCCTTTGTTGTTGTTTTATCTTTTTTAATAATCCTTTTACCAGAGCATACTCTGAATTTGACATTCAGACAATTGAGACATAGAGGTAGGATCTTTCGTTCCTTCTTCTGCACTTATTTCCTAGAGGTTCCTTTCCCTTCTTGGGGTTTCTTTCTATTATTTTCACCCAGGAATGAATATTGCAATTTGCTGTTCATCCCAAATGGACAAGGTGAAAGAGTCTTACTTTCCCAGCTGCTCTAAATGAAGTAATTATCTTTTAAATCCCCTCATACATTTTGTATTAAGAGATTCTAATCTTGCATCACTCCCAAATCCTTAGTAGTCCTTTCCCATTAATGCTTCTGGCTATGATTTCCTCTGGTCTTGTTTTCCCATCAAACAATTCACATATGCTTCATAATTTTAATGAATGTTTTAAAAAAAATTTCAGTCTATCAGTTGACTTGGAAAATGTTTCAAAAACAAGTTGTATGTAAGCATGCATGTGTACATGTATGTGTGCATGTAATTATGGCCACATACATATACAAATATATCTTCATTCATACACACCCCACACATATACACATAGTCATGTAAGCATGTACATAAACATATGCATACATATATGAATACACAAATATACATTCTGATATATGCATTTATATATGTCTGCATATGGTCCAAATGTGCATGTATATAATTATATATTACCTATAATTATACCTTGGGTATGCATATGATTATGTACATACAAATAGACATCTGTAGTCACACATATTCATCTCTATACATATATGTGCATACATATGCAAATACTCACATATATGTAGGCCTATATGCAAGTTTATGTGAGCCTATTTATGTGCATATGTATATGCATGTACATATACTGTACACACTGGGACATGCATATATATGCATATACACACATTTACTCATAGGCATACATCCATATTATAAAGATATCCACACACATGTACAATGAATTTGTACCTCTATATGCATGTATAAGCATATACATATGCACATAGATACAGCATGATGAAATGGAATTCCATGTACAAATTCAGAACAGTTGTTTTACTGGAAAATATATTGTTAACATGGATTTATGGTTATAAATATAGTTCCTTGATATCAGTTAAATGGTTTTATCCTATTATATTGTTGTCTAATAATGTTTAGATTCAAACCTCTATTAATATTCATTTTCTTCTAATATTTACTACAATATGTGATTTCATTCAAAGGCTGAGTCCTAAAGTCACATTACACAGGACACTACTAGCTGTAATTGTTGTTCTTGTAATAACAGTATCTTCAGGATTTAACGAGTAAGATAAGCAAAGCACACAAGGAGTGTCTTATATTTAGGAACTACTCAGTAATTTTAGGCTATTAGTGTAACTATTGTTGCCTATCTAGCTAGCTAGCTACCAACTATCTCTGATTTATCTAAATTTCCTTGTGATTAATAGTCTCCCTACAATATATTTTTGTAGGAATTTTATTAGAATTTATTGAAAATTTACAGTAATTTAAAATTTTGGTATATCATGCCCAATTCTTTTCCTGAAATATTTTACTAATTTTAATTTTATTCACCAGTATATCAGAATAACTGCCCATTCATTTCTGAAGATTTTTTATCATTTTTCTTTATTTCTTAATCATTCTATTTTTTCCTTAGCATAAATAATATATAGATTTGTTAATTCAGAAATATTTATGGGTAGAGAGATTTTAATTTTACCCAAATGCAAAATTATTTCAATCAAAATACTAGAATGTCAATAGGCAAGCCAATGTTGCATATGGTAACTATGTAAGATCATGTAGTCTTTGTATGGGTGTTCTTTTTACTTGGCTTTACTTTTTCCTAACATTATTTCCTTAAAATTAATGGGTAAAATACTGCATTCCTGAACTTCAGTGAAACAACTTGAGCATTCTTTCCCCAAATCATTCTGTCCTCAGCATTCTCAATTTAAAGTCTCAGCGTAAGAAGCCACAAGCTGCTGAACATTGTTGTTTTCCTGCTGATTCTGTTTGTGTTTCATTTGTCTCCTAAAAAGAATGGCAATGACATTTCTTTCTGCTACACTAGGATACCCATATGTAAGAAATTAGTCTATGTGAGAAATCTGCATGCTATCACTATGGAATGCCAAAAAAGAGAAAGAGAGCAATAAGCCGACCATCCTCAGCTAAGTAAACAAACAATAAGAATCCAGAAAAAGAGGAGTAATCATGGTTACATTTTGCAAAATAAAGCAGGAGGTAGAGGTGTTTGATTTACATAGTAGCAGT
>RJWJ010043896.1:0-12395 GCA_004363605.1 Indri indri | reverse complement strand
CTGCACTCCATATTTAGCGCATCCGCAGCTCCAGAATTTCTTGTCTGCCCTGCTGGGGATGGGGGTGGAGGGTCTACTGGAGCTGGAGCCATGGCCAGTGCCAGGCATTTTTCTTTTTCATCTAGACCCACTAATTATGTAGCCAGTCCTGAGTAAACTTCTGATTCAAATCCAGTTCTGCCTAAAACCGAGAAACGTCTAAAGCAGGAACCAAGACCTATAGTCCAGAACTAAAATCAATTTTCTAGGCTTAGAATAATATGGAGGAAAAGTACTGAATTTGGAGTCCAAACACTTGATTTTGATTCCAAATCTATCATTTACGTTTTTGTAGCACTCCAAGCAAGACACTTAATCTGTCTGAACTAAGGTATAAGTAAACTTTCTGTAAAGGACCAGATACTAAACATTTTCAACTCTGTAGGCCATATGGCCTCTGTTGGAACTACGTAACTCCCACCGCAGCGCAAAAGCCGCCATACACAATACTTAAACAGATACACGGATGTTTTCTAGTAAAGCCTTATTCATGGACACTGAAATTTCAATTTCCTATAATTTTCCCATGTCATAAAATATTATCAACCTCTTGGTTTTTAAGAACAATTTAAAAATTTTAAAATCTTTCCTAGATTCAGGACTGTAGAAAAATAGGTGGCGGGTTGGATTTGGCCTGCAGGGCAACAGTTTGCAGACTCCTGGTTTAAGCCATTGTTTTCTCATTTGTTCATTCATTCGTCACTGTTCAATATGTGTTTATCACTCTTCTAGGTATTAGGGATGAAAAGGCATGGATTTGTATGATCTTAAACCTTGACATCTGTAAGTACTACCTCATGTTGACTTTCCCAGGCCTAAACAAACAAGTGAAAACAGACTAATGGAAAATATGTCAGCTTGGGAAAAAAGGAAAATGGTTTTCCAAAAGTAATTTCTGGTTTTAAGTACCAAATTATTTTAATATTTCATATGTGTATATATTCACATTTGTATGAGTATTTGTGTGTATATACATACATATGTATTATGTATACCTTATGTGTATGTGTGCATGTATGTATACACACACAACATCTTACAGTTCTGAATTACATATTCAATTATGTTGCTTGTGTAGTTTACTGATTAGAGGAGTCCAAACTTGGGTTTTACATCCAAATTTATCAACCATGTCCTAGAAATATAACCATTGAAACATACTATCAGGCAGTTTGTGACAATTAGGGTACTCATCCTATTAAGTAGTTTCTTGCCAAATATAAAACAAAATAGGCACCCAAGTTAAGCAGCCAATCTACATAAATTTTGAAGATTGAGCAAAATAATTTTCCTCTGAAGATAATCAGAATTTAACATGTAAGCTCTGATTCCAGTTATTGGAACTGAAAATTCAAGCAGAAGATTTTTTCAGAGTAAAAAGTTAAGGATCTATGTACAAGTCTCAATTATGTAAAGAAAAGGATGACTTTAAAAAAATGCTTTATAGATAGGGTGTAGGAGTCACCTGAGTTAAAATACTGTTTCACTGATTCCAGCTCAGAGGTTCTGACCTAGGAGGTCAGGAATGAGTCCAAGAAATTTGCATTTTTAAACAAATAGATTAGGTTATTTTAATATAGCAGGCTCAGGGACAATATTTGGAAATGGTTTTAAGAGAAAAACGGTGAAGGTTTTTATTCTCTATTTTTCCCTCATTACAGTTTGAGAATATTCTAGATACTTTTAAGGCAGGCAGAAGCCTGCTCGCCCTATATGTCTTTATTAGAAACGACTATCAAAGGTAGCAGAGTTCATTAGAAGAAACAATAAAAATATTGCAAGCAGATTTAGGGTCAGAAAAAAGAACACTGAAGACAAAGAAAAACTGAATGTTATCCTTTGCAGCTTAAAAATTCTAAACAAGATGCAAAAATCTCTCATACATGGCCTTTCCCTGACAACTCGAAAAAATGTGTTGTTGACTAAGACCCTCACAGCATAAAGAACTTTTGAGTAAGAAAAGGGTGATTTCAGGACATTTAAACCCTGATACACCAGTATGAAGACAAAAACAAAGAAAACAACAAACAAAACAAAACTTCACAAATATTTTCTCTATTTACTCACTGTCCAAAAGGTTTTTCATGCTGGAATTCTTGATAAAAGTTTCAAATATATAAAATATAACTTTCAAAGATTATTTTGTTAATAATAATGAATTTTTGATAATGTCAAATTTGAAACCCCAGGGCTGACAATAATGTAGCTTGATTCTCCCAAAGAGGCAAATGTTTTTGTCTTTATTACAAATTCAATTGTGGAATATTTACTGTAATCATTTCTTACAAGAATGAATATTCCTCTGTGCCTGTGTGTATATGACATGGTATTCGAAGTCATTACGTATAATTGTTTCTTCCATCACATTAATTTAATTTAAAAAGTACTTTTATAAATTCACAATGCTTTTAAGACACATGCAAGAGATAAATTTTAGCTTCAGTTATTCAATATGAGTTTTCTTCTAGCTTTTAGGCAAGTGGCACAGTGGCTTATGAACACCGTTTCTTCACATTAGAGAGCCTCAAATCCTTACCACCTGTGTGACCTTGGACAAGTCTTTTAATCCCTCTAATTCTCAGTTTCCTCATGGGAATGGTAACAATACCTGTCACACCATTAGTACTAATAATAGTGCATGGGAATGGTTTTAGTACCTACTTAATGCAGTGGTTATGAAGATTATAATAATCCATTGGTTAAGTATAAGGTTCAAAAAGTTAACAATGTGATTCTTATAAAAATATAAAATAAACATGAGTCAAAGATATTATTCAATTCATTAATTAGTAAATAAACCAAACAGATGGCAAGGCTGATTCAAAGAGAATTTTGAAGATCTGGGTATTTTTAGGTATTTTGATACAATATCAGCACAAGATTTCTCGGTAAAATTCCAAGATGGTTAATGCACTATGGGATTAATCCATAGCATTTGGGTTTGTTTTTCTTCTGGATAGAAAGTATTTGCATTTGTATTGGGAAAAGAAATCTAAAAGTTAACATGTGATTTCACTAAGTCTGGACTTTTCATCAGTAGCAAACAGGGAATTTAACAAGGTGTATGTCCTAGATTATTAAATAATCTGGAGTAGGCCTGCTAGATAACTGAAAGTACACCCCTTCTCCTTGTTTACTAGTCTTAAATAATTATTCTTAATATATTTGAAAGTACAAGGAACCTGAACAACTCTGTTATGAATATTTGTGTTGTTATGTATTTTGTAGACCAAAATGTTTTATTCATCCCAATTAGTTTATTACTTTACTGGAGCATAGTGTTTGTCCATCATATTAGCAAATTCCTCTTACATGTATAAAGACATCTAAAGCATTATTTTGGGTACACTGAGGTCACACACTGCTTCTAGTACTACCAGAAACCAGAAGGATAACTATGGATTTACCACATATATTGATTGATTTATTGATTGTTTTTTTATTTATCAATTACTAATTGAGTGTCGGATATAGAAGATACTATACTGAATAGGACACAGCTCCTTCTTTCATGGAACTGTATGTGATATTTATATGTAGTATTTACGGAAAACTAATTTCTACTTCAGATGTCAATACATGTATCATAAACATGATTAGAAAAAGCAAAATATTTTTAAGTGACATCGATTTTTACCCGGGAACTTCTTCATGTGACTTAAAGTCTCTGGAGCAAGCCTATCTTTCTCTTAATTCAAGATATAGGTGGCAATATAATGTTGGTGTTCACGGAGCTCTCTAATTCTGCACATTAGTTTTTTAAACATCCAGAATATTTTTCTGTATATTAAAGTAACCAAGATTCAGTGACATGTCACTAAATGCACTTTAAACTGATTTTCTCAAATATATTTTGCTGCCACTAATTTGAAGATATTTATTTTTTCAATAAAGGAATTGAACAAGAAAAATCATAAGAAATCAATATCTTCATGACAATAAACCAGGGCATAATAAAATGAGCTAGAAAATATAAAGTTATGTGTTTATGATATGACCTAGAATATTCTTAAAATATATCAATGTACGTATGTTGATAGACTCATAACTATCCTTCATTCACTTCACTGAATCCATACACATGGGTACTTTTTAATATTAAAAACCATATTGCTGGCCAGGCGTGGTGACTCATGCCTGTAATCCTAGCACTCTGGGAGGCCAAGGCGGGCGGATTGTTTGAGTTCAGAAGTTCGAGACTAGCCTGAGCAAGAGCGAGACCCTGTCTCTACTAAAAAAATAGAAAGAAATTAATCGGACAACTAAGAATATATAGAAAAAAATTAGCCGGGCATGGTGGCGCGTGCCTGTAGTCCCAGCTACTTGGGAGGCTGAGGCAGTAGGATCGCTTGAGCCCAGGAGTTTGAGGTTGCTGTGAGCTAGGCTGACGCAGCGGCACTCTAGCCTGGGCAACACGGTGAGACTCCATCTCAAAAAAAAAACAAAAAAACAAACAAACCGTATTTCTTTGAATGGATTTCATTTTATGTCATGAGGAAACTGTTTTTACCTTTTCCCCCAGGATGATATATACGAGGATGTGTACATTTTTGCACACAATTTCAAGGGGCTCATAAATCCTCCAGAATCATATCCAAGAGTAATGAATATGTTACAAAAAGACTTGTGTCAACATTAAATATTTAACTATCGAAGAAGAATTTAATTTTCAAAATAAAAATTCATTTTCAAATCAAATAATAGGACTCAATTTATTTTCTAAATAGGACGAAAATTTGCTTAAATTAGGGAAATACCATTGTGTATGTCAGATTAAAAACTATTTGGGGTTAAAAGTTTTAAACAAGGAAAAGTGGCTAGTAAGTTTATTAAGATCATACTGATGCTTCTATTGCAAATATTAATTATTGGTTTTAATTGAGGACACCAGTAATTCCTGAAGTACTTACAAATTGTATACACTTTTGATTAAATAGCAGGGGCTCCATCATTATTTTCATAAACAATTGAATATATAGATCTTCAGACCTAATATTATTTCCGTGAGAATAGTGGTGCATTTTGCAGTGGCTAATTTACTCGAAGCCACAGAGGATGGTAATGGTATGCTTGGTAAACAGAGAGAAAGCATGCAAACCTAGATGAAGAGCTTCATTGTCCCACTCAAGCCAGTGTGGCCATGGAGATGCAATCAGAGAGATCCCTAAGGGGAAGGGAAATCCCAGGGAAACGATGGCGAGGGTTAGCAGCCCACATGCCTTCTCATGAATGGAAGATTTTCCTTCTGCCAACTTTGGAGAATTTGGATTTCAGTTTGTTAAGGAAAACACAGGTTTTTAGGCACTTCCAACATATCACTTATGCTTCATTTGACAGTTTCAACGCTGGAGTTCAGCTTCTGCTTGTTGCATACAAATGCAGAATGTTACTTATCTTCAAATGATAATAATGAAAATGAATATCCTCTTAGAAATGGCAGACAGTTCTCAAGAAGTCACCCCCAAAAAATCAGAGTCTGGGGACAAAATCGAGGCCAAGCAATTAAGCAGAAGGAAGTGTTGATGAGACTATAAAGAAGCCATCTATGATGGCTGCTGTGTTGTGTTTTATTTATTGTATTGGCCATAGGGTGGTAAGGCTTTTCAAAAGAAGAGGCAGAACCAAAGATAGCACAAGACAGAGGCTATTGCCACAACAAATAAAAAAAATTACCTGTCCACCTTAGAAAAGGGACCACATCAGCAAGTGGTTTTCTGTTGAAGAAAAGCACTTGAAAAATCCAGAAGGGAAACAGAGAAATTGTTTTTCTTTGTTTTGTTATTGGGAAGGAATAGATTTAATAAAGTATGAAACAGTGATACCACTATTTGATCCAGAAGATTGAACCAAAGATATTAATCTATATTTTCAAGCAACAAGACTACAGATGATTCTTTCTAGAAAATCCACAAACTCAGAATGTTTTGTATTTAGTTCTGTCTTAGAATGTCTATTGCAATTATAAAACCAAAACTAAGATTTATTTTATTTTAAATTTTCAGGAGTTGGATATTCATTTTGTGGGTGATTCAAGTCCTTTGGCTTCTGATTTCATGTTTTTTCTGGCTACTTTACTTAGTGCCTAATTTACCACTGATCAGCTCCTCTTTCGTGGGTGAGGCGTCTTAAATAAAAACGATAAAATCCATACAAATTAATTTTCAGCTCTAAGTAATCTTAAGAAGCTCATTGGGAACAAAGGTTTAATGTGCTCTTTAAAATAAAATTTTGAATTATCTGTAGATTCCGATTTTCCATTTCCCATTGTTATAGATAATTAAAAGTTGTATTTATACATGAACTGAATTTGTTAGAAAATTCCTTTTAAAGTAACGAAAAGAGGCTAAAAATATTCTTATCTTTATCCAGGCATGAGACTGACTTTTTTTTAATGCTTAACTAATCAAACTTGAATGGCACTCCCTGTTCATGTTATGTCAGGAAGTACAAGTTCCCTGCTTTGCCAGTTATTCTGCAAGGTGGGTTTTTAAAACTCTCATACACAAACCGAAGCATGCAGAGACATGCTGTAAACTGCCAGACTTCTTGAGAGATAGGATAGAATTTATAAAAGGATCTCAAAATAATGTAAATAATATCAACATATCACAAATATGGGAGAGAACAGTATAATTACCCACTCCTCCCCGGATGGAATTAGAGAAATCTTCAAACCTGGTCTAGACCTACCATAGAGTAGGCTCATTGGCTAGATGTTTAAATGCTCTGCTCTCTCTGGCCGTTACCTGAGTGATGAAAATCCTGTTCAGGGAACCGTGGAAGTTCTTTAAGTTAACCAAGGAGAGAAGAGTACAGTTCCTATGAATGTGAGGTGCCTTTTTGCCTGGTTGTACTGAGACTAAATACAATATGATAGCTGAATGCCAGTTATTCCTATATCTCCTAACCCTTTTCCAAGTAAGGAGTTTCTCTCAGAGCCATCTTGATAGGGATGTATTTTTTGGCACCAACTTGCAATATGAGAGAACTTTGGGAATGAAATGTGAGCAATTATTTTGAAGGTTGTTAAATTATGTGTCATTGCTTCTCAATTTATTTATTTAATAAATTGGCAAAATTATGATTGAGTTTTCTAAGGCTTTTTTTAATAAAGGCTTTGAAATTTCTCAACTTTGAAATCTCAATTACAGAGTGCTATTTTCACTCAAATGATAGAAACATATATACTGGAACTTTCCTCTAGGTTTTTAAGACTTGGTGTTCAGAATCATATGAAAATAGTGCTTGCATAAAAATCACATTTATTTATGACACGCAATAAAAAATGGTAGCACAGTTTGACAAAGAAAATTCAGATAAGAATGTGACTGTTTGGGAAAAATTTTTTAAAGAGGTGAGAGCAATAAAAATAATGATAATAATACCTTCCATTATCCATTAATTACTTATGGACTTTCAAGCACATTCTAGCTACTGCAGTACTGTTATCCACTCAAGGAATTTACGTGGTAATGGGTAAGACAAACAGCACATAAATAGTACCAATATGACAAGATACATGCTTATGGAGACTTATCGAAGAGCACTGGGAACACTAAGCTGGAAAGCACTGACTTCCTGAGATGAAGCAAAGGTTGGCAGAGCTTTAAAGAGGATTTTATCCAAGAACATTGGGCATTTACTGGACATACAAGCAGGGAAGGGCATTCCAGTTGGACAGACTGGCCATAGAGGGCACAGAGGAGTGAAAGAACATGACTTTATGAGAAAGCCAAACAGGCAACAAGAATGAGTGACAAAGCTCAGTTTGTGAGAATATGCAATGGTAAAGTAGGGAATGCTAAGAAATCTTTATGTTTGCTTGTAATCTACGGGAAAACATTGATGTATATTACAGCAAGAAAATAGCATGAAGATAAACAGTTTCCAGCTATTGTAGAAGAAGGATTTGCAGAATCATAGATCAAATAGATTCCATGAAACAGAGCATGATCTGATCCAAGTTCCTTAATACTCCTTGAGAAATACAGAAATCCCCGATCCTTGAACGATATCAGTACAAGAGGACTAGGAAACAGGCAGGGTTTCTGCAGGCATGTTCTGGATACCATTTTATGGTGCCTAGACATGATAGGAGAATGCAAGAAAGAAACTCTCATCTGGTGAGCATCTAACACATGTCAGCAAATATCTTTAATATCTTTTTTTTTAGAGACCGGGTCTCTGTCACCCAGGCTGGGGTGCAATAGTGTCATCATAGATCACTGCAACCTTGAACTCCTGGGCTCAAGTGATCCTCTCTCCTCAGCCTCTCAAGTAGCTAGGACTATAGGCATGTGCTATCAGCTGGCTTTTTTTTTTTTTTTATTTCAGCATATTATGGGGGTACAAATGTTTAGGTTACATATATTGCCCTTGCACCACCCAAGTCAGAGCTTCAAGTGTGTCCATCCCCCAGACAGTGCACACCGCACCCATCTGGTGTGTATGTACCCATCCTCTCCTCCCCACTCCCATCTGTCCGACACCCGATGAATGTTATTACTATATGTGCACTTAAGTGCTGATCAGTTAAAACCAGTTTGATGGTGAGTACATGTGGTGCTTGTTTTTTCATTCTCGGGATGGTTTACTTAGTAGAATGGGTTCCCAGCTAGTTAATTTTTAAATGCTTTGTAGAGATGGGGTCTGGCTATGTTGCCCAGGACAGTCTTCAACTCCTGGGCTTAAGTAATTCTTTCACCTCGGCCTTCCAAACTGTTGGGATTACAGTGAGCCACTGTGCCCAGCTAGTAAATATTTTTTAATACTGATGACCTTATTTAGTCTTCACAACAACTTCATATAATTGAACTAACTTTCAGAGAGGTGAACTCACCTAAGATCATATCATGGTAGAGGCAATGGTATGCCTCTAAAATGGCATCTAAAACCCTGAGTATTGGGTGTTACAAACACTCTTTCTGCAGAATCTCCTATCTCAAGTGGTACCTCTGTGGTTGGGTATATAGTAGCAACAACCATTCTGAAACCCCGTCACCTTTCAGAGAGAAGCCTTTGGGACATGATTCTGAGCTGATCCCTCTCTGGATTTATGGGAAAGGGGTGGTACAGTCAGAAGCCAGGTGAATGCAACTCTCTGAGGCAAGGATGGATCAGTTTTTAAAAGAGGCCATGGTGCTGAAGAAAAGAGAACAGATTCCAGAGAAATTTTGAATGCAGAACTCAGTGGATATAGTGACCTGTTTGATATATGAAATAAAGGTGAGCCAGGCATTAAACAATGCCTCATTTGGTATGTGAGACTGGATAAAAGAAGAAACTGTCAACACACATATAGAATATGGGAGCAGGAAAAGCCCTATGATCAGGAGACAAAATGTGACCTGAAAACAATGATATATATTTTTGTAATTATTAGATTCAGGAGAAAGAAACCAGGAATTTTACAACAGCATATTTCATGTATTTCTACTGATTAATTTATTGCAGGCCCAGTCAAACAACAATATAAAGGGCTATAAAATTCATTATCAGTGAGGTCAGGACAGCTCTGAGAATTATTATTCGGGATCATTTAAATATATCAAATACAACTATAAGTTCTGAAACAGACAAGACTTTTCTAATGAGAAATATGCAAATCGAACTGGAGAGTCCATTTAGTACAGCCATTGTCTGAAAAGTTGTTAGGGCAAATAAGACATTACGAAGAGGAGGAAAACAGATTTATTACCATGACATATTTTTATGTGCTTTGGCTATTGCACAATTTGAAATAACTGGCATAATAATACTTCTTATAATCACTATCATCAAGTCTGAACATAATTTTTGGCTATGGGAGGAAAGACACAAAATATGTTCCTTGGTATAAAAGTTCAGAAGATAGAGAAGGGTGGTTGGAGAGATGGACAGTTCAAAGTAGAAACAAAGACTTTGCTTTGCTTTGTTTTTGAGAGTTTCATTATCATAGAATTATCTTGTGTTGAAAATAAAATTTTATTATTTATTTGAATCAATATGGCATTTTTGCCTCTTTGTAGTCAAAAGTAATGCCAAGAATGTATTTCATAAGCAAATGATGTGTATTTCATAAGCGCACCATACACACACCCCAGTCCAGAGCGCTGACATTTGTGTGCAGCTGTCAGTCTGATTCCCATCAATTCCAGTCCTGTTTCTACCCAGGGATTCATATATGGCTATGAATTCATTCATTCGCCATTATTACTGAGTGTCTACAATGTGCCAGGTACTATTCCTGGTACGGACGTGAGAATAAAACTGAAAAAATTCCTTTCCTAGTAGGAAGAGAGACAATAAATAGATAAATATAATTTCTAGGAGAGATATGTGCTATGAAGAGTGATAAATGAAAAGACCTGTTTTATATAGCTAAGCTTGAAATAGTAGCCAGGTATCCAATCACGTAGCATTTTACAGGGCATGAGAAGGGGTGTATATTAGAGTTGGACCCATAGAACATGCTGATTGATTGGATAAAGGTGAGAGGGAAAAAGAGGGGGCAAAAGTGACCCCCATATTTTTGGCCTCAGCAAACAGGGGTTTAGTGGTACTATAACAAAACAGAAAAGATTTCAGGAAGAACAAGTTTACATGGAACATCGAGAAGTTAATTTGGTACATATTTATTTTGAAAAGTTGAGTAGACATACAAAGGAAAATGTTGTATAGTGCTTTGATATCTAAGTTGAGAAATGGGCTTCAGGGGTGGGCCCTGAAGAAATCTGGAAGACTTCTGCAAATGTAAGTTTTTTTTAAGACATGGGATTAGTTGAGAAAACCTGAGTGTGGAAAGAGAAGGAAAGAGGGCTGAAGATGGACTCCTAAAGCATCCTAATATCTAGAGGTCTGGAGGAAGATGAGCTATAAAGTAGACTGTGCATGAGTAAGAGGGTCTTGAATCAGAAACTGTGATTTTCTGCATCATAACTAAGAATCAGCACACTGAGAAAACAAAATCTTTTTAAAAAGAATATTAACAAGAATGGGGACCACTGAGATTTTCTGAATCTAATATACAGAGTTACAAATTACCATAAACTATTAAAAATATTTGTCATAGATAGTACATTATGGCTACCACTAAATTTAAAAAAAATCCATTAAACGGATACTTTACCTTTGTAACAGTAACTTACATTATATAGTATGTCATCCTGTCTCTTAAAAGTATTAAAATCCATATTTAGGGCAATATGATTATCCTGTGGTTGCATTAATCTTGTAAATAATAATAATATGCATTTCTATAAAACCTGAAATTTTACAAAACATTCTTTGATTAACCCAGACAACTGTGTAAAGTTTGAACGGCAAATATTATTATCGCCATTAGACACCTTGGATTCAGAGAGGTTAGTTGATTTGAATAATATCACCCAGCTAGGAGACAGCAAATCTGTGACCGGAACAAGGATCTGAGGACTCCTGATCCATTGCTCGTCCCAAATTAGCATTAATTATGTACTTTGCTTTCTTATAGAATCAGAGGCAATGTGTATGGGTTGTGCAGGTTGTGCACTGCTTGGATAAGCTGTCAATGGTCTCCTCAGACTGGGCAGTAAGCAACCCGAGTAAAACAAGCAGTGGCTGTGCTTACAATACTTTGCTTCAAATAGCCTCAGAAACATGGAGAGATAAGAGCTAAAACACATTTGTTATTCCACCGAGAATAATTATCCTTCCAAAGCGTAAAAAAGAAAAACTGAATTTTCAAAATCATTATTATTATTGATATGATTGTTTGTTAAATTTAAAATTCTCAGGTTTTTTTCTGATATAGTATTTCATGTCTTTCATTTTCTACAAGCATTTTTCTCAATTCACTTTTCACTTACCCAAACGTTCTCTTAGCAACATTTCTAAGTTTCAACCCTATTTTCTTCCAGCAGGCTCTTGGACCCATCCTTCCTTTCAGCTTTTATCGCCATTGGCCATTAGTGAACCAATTAATCGGTGGCACCGGCCTTTCCTGGCAGCAGTACTCATACTGACTTTCATCCCTCTAGTGTTACTTCCGCTTTTACTTTTTTAATTTACCACATTGGTTTTTCATTCTCTGACTAATTCTCAATTTGTTGTTCTTCATGGTTTAAATCTGAGAGTGCTCACCATGTCGTGATAGATGGAGTTGTGGGTTTTCATCACCACTCTGCCTCCTCATGCTCCTGTTCTGCGAGAAGTTCATGAAAGGCTCACAGTCCAATTCAGTCTCACCTCAACCCCTCCTTAAAAAAAAGGAATGAAATGAATTATATCTTTTATATTCTTCTGAAATTTCCCAGCCAATTATGGCTGATCTATTGAAGCAATTGTTGCCCTTCCTTCCCTCTTCCCCATGAGTAACCATTTTTTGTAATGAAATATCA
>RJWJ010043895.1:0-12406 GCA_004363605.1 Indri indri | reverse complement strand
TTTTTTTTTTTTTTTTTTTTTTTTTTTTTTTTTTTTTTTTTTTTTTTTTTTTTTTTTTTTAGAATTTTCACCCTTTTTGCTCTTCAAGTTTTAGTCTGGATATTTTTTGCTGAGCTGTCTTCCAGTTTACTAATCCTCTCTTTAGCTGTGTAAAATCTATTAAGTTCTTAATTTATGTTTTTGGCTTTTTCGGTCCCATACTTTTTATTTGGTTCTTTTCAAGGATTTCAATTCTCTAAAGAAATTGTCCGAAAGAAAAAAAAAAAAGAAACTGTTCATCTTGTCATCTGATTTTTGGAACAATATCAATTACAGTTATTTAAAGGTCAATGTCTAATAAGTGCAATATCTAGTTCTATTTCTATTATGGATCTGTTTTTATGGTTCTGTTTCTATTATTTGATTTTTTTGATCCTTTCCTTAGTATGCCTAAAATTTTTATTGATAACCAGACGTGGCATATGAAGAAGTGGAGAAGGTCTGGATGATGGTGCCTTCCTTCAGAGAAGATTCAATTCCATCATCTTTCAGACAGCTAGCGTAAGAGCAGATCACTTCCAAACCAGTCACAGAAATTGCTGACCTGAGTTTAAGTAAGTCTTTCTAAAGTTCTAGTTACCACCCTCTAAGGGTGTAATACTCTAGGTGCCCAATTCAGAACTGGAATATTTACTAGGGCCCCTCCTCCTATGTAGCTCCTAAATACAAATGTCTATTTCCCCAGCGCCATAAAACTGCTAATAACTTCCTCTGTTTTTTTCACCCACTTCATTCCTGGATTCTTAGCCCTGTGCAACTATGACTTGGTAAATGCTTAAAAGTGAAAGCCGTTGATATTCGGCTCACCTTCCTTCTCTGTATTATCTTCATTCCTTATGTTCTGGCTACCTAAGCAGCCCCAAACTCCAATTTTTGTTTCCCTAGCCCTGCAAGATAGCCAAAAATTCTGCTGGCTTCTCTCCCTTTTGGCAAGTGCCTTTTACCAGACTTCTAAGCCTCTTGTCACAACCAAATATCAATAAATTACCAAAAAGTAAAAGCAACATGTAGAATATTGAGCTGGATGCAATGATCCCTTCGCTCCAAGATCTTTGTCTCTCAAATCCTAGCAGCTCTATACAATGCCTTCAAACTGATGTTTTTGGTTTAGGGGTTTAATTTTAATTTTGTGTGGATTTTCTAGTTATTCTCAGTGGGACTACTAGTCTGATACAAGCTTCTCCATCATACACAAAGTGTATTAAGTTTTATTCCAGTATGGAATTCAACATCCAAATATGACCCCAACTACTCTTACTGGTTTTTTCTCCTACCTTCTGTTCCTGGGATAGGTGCTGGTGGCAGCACTCACTGATGGGAGGGAGGCCTAGTTACCACCCCCCCAGCTGTCGGTGATGCCGTCTCCCCTGCAGGCTGCTGGTATCTTTCTAGGGTGGTAGCCATCAGCCAGGCTGCTATAGACAACACACCTGCAGCCCTCTTAAGGAGAAGATATTCTACATGAATACTGCAACAAGTGCAGCAGATGTCTTAAAGCAGTTTGCATCTTTTACCAAGGAAAATGCTTTTTTTTTCTTTTTGAGACAGAGTCTCGTTCTGTCACCCCAGCTAGAGTGCAGTGGGATCAGCCTAGCTCATGGCAACCTCAAACTCCTGGGCTCAAGTGATTCTCCTGCCTCAGCCTCCCAAGTAGCTGGGACTACAGGTATACGCCACCATGCCCGGCTAATTTTTTCTATTTTTAGTAGAGATGGGTCTCACTCTTGCTCAAGCTGGCTTTGAACTCCTGGCCTCAAGCAATCCTTCCACCTTTGCCTCCCAGAGTGCTAGGATTACAGGTGTGAGCCCCTGGGCTCAGCTGAAAATGCTGTTTTTAAGAAGAATAAATGGTAATGTCAATGAACATAACCTTTGATACAGTATCCCTGTTTCTTAGAATTTATCTTAAGGAAATTATCTTAGACATGCACAAAGATGCATGTAGGAGGATGGTCATGGAAGCATTTCCTTAAAAGCAAAAATTTTGTAAAGGAAAGAGGCTACATGTTCATCAGTATCAAAAGGAGCACAGAAATGGTGATGTCAGCTGAGTGACAGAACCTTCCGCAACCATTAAATATCATGCGTTCAAATATTCATTAACTTGGGAAAGTGTTCAAAGGACAGTAAGTGTGAGAAAAATGCTAAAAAGTAATATGTTCCACTTACTTTTTTAAAAGATTAATCTGTTTACATACGTATACATAGAAGCAGGTCTAAAAAGATATACACCAAAATACTAGCCGGGTTATTGCTGGGTAGCATAATGATCGTCGATTTTTGGCTTTTGTATATGAAGCACTATCACCACGTTCCCTTCTTAGTGAGATGAGGAAACTTCTACACCCATCCGAATAGCGGGTGCCTTGTCTGCATCAGCATCGGACCACAAACACAGCATCTGTTTTCAAGAAATCTGCTTCTGTTAACAGGGCTCCAAACGACAATTGCAGTTTTTTAAAGCATGAGTATTAGCCCTGAACATGGTTTTATTAGTGGCAAAAAAAAAATTTCTTTTAATGCTATAATGTTGGGAAGGGACCAACTTTCAAAACCAGAAGCAGGCTTTCGAGGCCAAGAGTCCCAGCTTGGATATAAAAACCAGAGACGGGCCTCCCATCGGGCTGGTATTTGCGACAGCTCCTCTTCAGCAGCTGGGCCCCTCTTTTTCCAAATCCCAAAATGCCGTCCCCTTCCCTCTATAATAATAAGTTTCCAAAGGGTAAAATACGTGATCTAGATGAGGCTCCAAAGGTCCCTTCCAAGCCCAAAGTCTGCTTGGAGATGACGGAAAGGGAACAGAAGTCTGGCCGGAAAACACAGGTGGCGAAGGACTGGAGTCTACGCGGTAGTAATCCGCGAGCAGGAAAGACAGCAGGCAGGAATCGTCTCCTCATTTAAACATGAGATTTTCACTCTCCCCGGGTCTCTTTATTGTTTGTTTTTCCCACTTCTTGCTACATCTTAAATTTGAGCATTATATTAAGCAAAGTTGTTGTATGTGAATTTGCTTTACCAAACACACACGGCTGTCTGGAGAGCTCGCGTGATGGATGGTGACTGCATGGGCTACTGGCCCTGACGGCAGCCGTTTGCGTTTTGGAATTCCTTAATTATGTATGCACACAGCGACGCTAATAGCCCCAGCAGAGGCACCAGCCCGGCCAGAGTCCCTAAACACCGTCACAAAAACAGAAAGAAAAAAAAAAAACTTATAAAGGAAGAGTTTTAAATCGGCAATGGGGACAAACGGTATTTTTTCGGAATCTGCGATGTAGAGCATGAGACATTCTAATCACCACATCTATAATTACAAAGCAGAGTAAATCAGTAAAAAAAATTAAGTGTCTTCAAAATGATAAAGAAGCATAATTAACTTTTAACTCGAAGTTGCCATCCTGATGTTGGATGACTCTGGCTGACCCCTGGGAAGTGTCAGCACGACAAAGGAAATCAACCTCCCAGGCTGGAGGAGGCAGCCGATGGCTTCAACAGGGACCCACGTCTCATTCTTACCCAGCAAGACAACAAATGAGCCGCTGGGACGGTCATGCACACGAGAGTGCCCTGGGTATTTGCGTAAATACCCAAACTTCTGAAAATAAAAAAGCAACTCTGCTTTACAACATGCGCGCTTAGCGAATACGTGGCGTGTATGTCTCTTTGCACGCACAAAGTGTTTTCACACAGAGCTGTCGCTGTGGGCACATGACTGCCCAGTGGGCCCGGCTGGGCACACAGCACTGCCCTCATTCCACAGACAAGAAAACCAAGACTCGGTGGGTCGGTGCCTGGTCCCTGGCCCCACGGTCAGAAGTGATGGCGCTTGTACCGGAAACCCAGTCCTCTGGACTGTTACCCTGCAGTGCAAGGGACAGGAAAGAAGCCGTGTGAGGCACACCTGTGCCATGGGGCATTGGCTCAGCTGGGATGCTGGCAGGGAGGCCCAGGGGCTGGCCTCCAAAACTCCGGCCAGCCACCATTGGGATGGCCTCGAGAGGAGCAACCACTGTCTGGGGCCCAAGTCCCTGCTCATGCCGGTGGCCACAGCTCTCCTCCAGGGAGGCGAGAGCAGCAACTTGGGGGCAGATCTCAGCCTTGCCTGTCCCCTAGGATACCTGGGGCAGCGCACACAACCATTCTCTAAACCGTAGCTTCCCCCTCTTTGCAGGCAAGTTAATACCTGCCCCGTGTAACTCTCAGGATGGTTGTGATGATAAAAATGAGAAAATTCACACCTAGCACCTAAGCCGAGAGGAACTGCTGGTTTTGTGGGAAGAGAAATGGCAGGTAATGAATTAGGCCTGCAAAGGTGCTTGTGACCTGTCAGATGTTCACACGTATGAAGGCTGTTATTATTCCTCCAACAAACAGTGTTGAAAAGACATCCTCGCACAGCACTGTGCTAGGTACTCCAGGGGTGCCAAGGGGCAGATGAGATGCATTCCCCAACCATAGGAGTGTGGGCTCCAGAAAAGCCTTACGAAATTAAACGAAAACATCCGTAGGTACGCAAGGGTCAGCAGCAGCAGAAACCACAGCACCAGGCTCTTGGGCTGCAGGGAAAGACCATCGGAAAGAGCTTACTGGTGGACACAGGGAGAGGTCCTGGGAGCTGAGAGGTGTTGGGATGAGGCAGCACCCCGGAGACCATCCAGGGCCTCGGGCCTCAGAGGTGGTCCAGGCATCAGCAGCAGCAGCATCCCCTGGGGCAGCCAGCAGTGCAGGACCTCAGGCCCCACCCTGGACCTGCTGATTTAACAAGACCCCTGGTGATTGCCATGCACGTTACAGTCTGAAAAGCCCTGAGCAGGTTGATGAATAGATTGGCCGACCCACCCAGCCTGGCTGAGGAGCTGCCCTGTGAGCCCACCCACCCAGAGCCACCCCGAGGCCCCCCTGCCTGGAAGGGCTCAAGTGAGAAGCTGAAACTCTGCCACATGGGGCAGGGTCCCATGCATTTGATTCAGGGCTCATATTGGAAGGCCCTGTTCTCTGGCCACAATGTGTTAATGGGTGGGCCTCTCCTTAGCAGCAGATACAGAGGCCTCCCCAACCCTGGCTTTAGCTCCTCCAGAGGCTGAATGATCCGTTATTTGAAGGGGGCTCCCCATGGTCCCACAAAGTAAATGTTATATCAGCTACATAGCCCATATGCTAAGTCAGACCATCCCAAACATAGCTGTCAAATTTGGTGAGCATCCACCCAGCCAGTTGTGCATGATTCAGTAACCAGCAGAAATGCCATTTTGTGTAAGGGTGTGAGGAACCTGACACTGAGACAGTGAGTGGTCCAAAACCCACACTCATCAGTGACAGAGCTGCAATCCTGGCTGTCCCACTTCCTGTGCATAGCAATAGGACAGAGCTGCGACCACAGCAGGGTGACAGGACTGAGAACCTTCCACCCAAACTGCCCTTGGAGGCCTGGCAACCCTGGCTGGAACATCTAGGACCAGCCTACTGGGACGTCTAGGACCAGCCTACAGGGGAAGTAGACTCCAAGAATGTGCTTTAAAATGCCTAACGTGACCACAATGAGTTACCACTGCACACCCACGAGGATAGCTAGTATCAAAAAAAAAAAAAACAAGTGTTGGCCAGGATATGGAGAAACTGGAACCCTTGTGCATTGTTGGTGGGAATGTAAAACCAGGCAGCTGCTGTGGAAAACAGACTGGCAGTTCCTCAAAAACATTAAACATAGAATTTCCATATGATCCAGCAATTCCACTCCTGGGTAGATACCCAAAGGCACTGAAGGCAGGGTCATAAAGAAATATTCATACACCATGTTCAGAGCAGCATTATTTGCAATAGCCTATAGATGGAAACAGCCCAGATGCCCATGGATGGATGAGTGGATAAACAAATGTGGTGGATACACACAGGGAATATTATTCAACCTTAAAAAGGAAGGAAATTCTGACACATGCTACACAACGTGGATGAACCTAGAAGACATTATGCAAAATGGAATAAGCCAGCCACGAAAGGACGAATATTATGTGAGTCCACTAATATGAAGTACCTAGTGTGGTCAAATTCACAGGGACAGAAAGTAGAATGGTGGTTCTCAGGGCTGGGTAGGAGGGAATGGGGAGTTCACGTTTAACAGGAGTTCTGGAGGTGGGTGGCGGTGATGGTTGCCCAACGGGTGAATGTACTTGATACTCCTGAAGTGCACACTTACAAATGGATAAAACGGTAAATTTTATATTATTATATTTTACTAAATGAAAAAAAAAAGACTTTATGCTATTTTTTAAAATACCAAAAATTGTGTTCTGAGTCTCACTTGCAATCCTGTCATGTACCCTTTGAGCCAACATCAACGAGTTAAGAAACGTCCACGTTTGGTGAGGAACAAAGTTGACTGACTTAGGACCTGGGAGAATTCAAGTCCAGACCCAACTCTCTTTGATGCCTCCATGAACTTGGACGAAGCAGGGGACAGCCTCTTGGAGCTTTATTTCAAGTGCAGCCAAAAGCACTAGACAATCCCTAACGTCCCTTCTAGATTTCCAGTCTTGGAAGCCTCTCCCCAGAATTCAATGGCACCCACGTTTGTTTGCCCACGTGGTTTGTTAAATACACAGATCCCTGGGCCCCATCCTGGAGATTCTGATTCAATCAGAGCCTGAAAATCTGCAGTGCAACAAGCAGCCCAAGAGATCCCGACACAGGGATTCCTCACCTTGAGAACACTGCAGTAGTTCATACCTGGGCTTACTTTTTTACTGTTATTGTACAGTTTTCTAAAATAAAAAGTGCAGCCACTTACTGTGTGACCTTAAATAAGTTACTTAACCTCTCTGTGCTGCCAGTTTCTTCTTTTGCAAATGGGGATCATAATAGTACCTACTTCATAGGATTGTTGTGAGTTGTCAATATAATAAATGAGTTCAAGGATACAAAGTGCTTGGAACACCAAGTCGTAGGATGGGACTCTGAGATTCGAATGCAGGAGGCTTCCTGGGGTGCCCTTCTGGATTAGTGCCTGCACGAGGTGAGGGCTGGACACGGGAGAGTCTGTACAGCGATGCAGTTGCCACGGAGGTCTCAGGTGAGCTCCTGCGGAGGTCTGGAGCTCTGGTGGCGCTTCAGCCAAGGTAAGGATCATTGTTCCTCCCCACTGTGGACCAGTCGCTGAGTGCAGCTGCCCTGGGGCAGGGCGCATGAGCTTGGATAGGTAGCCCTGAGCGAGTCCCTGACAGGCATGCAGCTAGGGCCCGCCGCACCACCTTCCTATGTGTGCTGCTCCACGGCCTGCAGTGACCCGGAGAGAGACAAGGGCGACCACTTCCCAAAGCCGTCAGTACGTCAGTACGGACACTCCCTGGGGCCTGAGCAGGGCAGGGCTGCCCCACCCACCGGGCAGGTGCACCTGCTGTCCCTGCCAGGTGACTGGCAGCTGAGGGCCATAGAGCACACGCCCCTGCCTGCATTACCTGGTGAACTCTCTCAGTCCCCTTCACGCCTGCAGGGGTTACTCCTGCTAATCCCCATCTTCCACGAAGGGAAACTGCGGCTTAGAGAGGGCCGGCACCTCGGCGGAGACCACAAGCTGGAAACCGGCAGAAGAACTGCGGTATAAGCCCCTGGAGTATGTTCCTCGAGGGCAGGTTTAACCCTGAGCACCCCTGCCCCTCCACTGAGACTGTGCAGTGGGGACACGAAGGAATCTCGGTGAATGCTGGAGAGCTGACAGATGAGGAGGGGGGACCCCATCGGGAGCCTTCTCCCCGAGAACTGGGCCTGCCCCCAAACGCACCTGGGAGAAGTCAGCGTGCCAAGCTTTCTGGCCAAAGGACTTGCAAGTCGGGGCCTGGCTTCCCTTGAGTCCCCTCTTTGCTCCACTGGATGTCCTGGGGACATCCCCTCCACTGGGACCTTGGTGTCCAGGGAGAGCAGACAGCACTGCCTCTCTGGCAGCCTCCAAAGGCCGGGTTAGGAAACGGCAGGGCTCCCTTGCCAGCCCCAGCGAGTGACGGGCCCACAGCTGCCCAGTGAAAAGTCCCAGGCACCCTCGGACCTGCCGGGCTCCCCTCCACCCCCCTGCCGTGGGCCCAGCACCGGCTCTGGCTCGTTTACCCTGCACCTGCCACCTGGCCCATAAGGAGGAACTGTCCGCAGCTTCCCGCCGCCCCCACCCCGACAATGACGGAGGCTCCCTGGACCAGGCCGCCCCACCTCACCCCGCCTTGCCAGGATCCCAGAAGGCCTGGTCCCAGGACCGCCGGGCCAGGATAAGTGGCCAGATGCACAGCATTCGGGAGCAAGATCCAAGTTCACTCTGATCCAAGAAGTAACTTCCAGGCTACTTGTCACCACATCCACTTCGGTGTTGAACGGGCAGACCCCGCTTGCCTCACGCCAGCACCCTCTGGTTCCAGGACCCCAGAGAAAACACTGAGCTCTTTAGGCAGTGAGGCTCTCCCTTCGCCACTGCCTACAGCTCTGCGACCTTGACCAAGGACTCGGCACTCTTGTCTGTACAATGAGAAAAGCCGTTGAAGAATCCACCGGGGTAATGCGGAGTCGTGCCCGCAGGAGCTGGCGGTTACTGCCATCCGCCCGCGCCTGAAGCCTACAGGGAGGACAGGGCGTGAACAAAGGGCCAAGTGGGAGTCGGGCTGGTCGGGCCAGGGTGGCCTGAGGTCAGGAGCCAGAGAAGAGGGATTAACAAGGCCACCGGGGGGCGGTGGAGCCAGGGCAGACACCAAGGGAGCCTCCAGGCTGCTGAGACCCCCGGTGCCCAGCCTCTGAGGCTCCGTTCAGACCTTCTATCCAGACCCACCGGGCTGCCTCCTTCCGCCCAGCCCGCAGCACATGGAGGAGCCAGCCCTGGTATAGAGGAAAGAGCAGCGGACGTGGCGTTTGGGGACCTGGGTCTGCAGGCCGTTCGGCCTCGAGCCACCTTTGTGGCTGAAAGAGGTCAAGGCCGAGATCACATTCGAGTTGGTGCATAAACCAGGATGCACCCAGGGCGGGACTCCAGAGCGGATATTCCCACCCCTCGGCGTGTGCCGACCCGTCTAGACCGTCAGGCGGAGACTCCCACGCACACAGCCCGGAGCTCGGCTGGCGGAGGAGGCACGTCCAGCCCCGGGCCTCCTCCCCCATCCCCGCCAGAGCTTCTGCGGTCTGGCTCCCGGCTGACCCCCACCAAGACTCCGCAGCCCAGCAGGCAGAAGGTGACGATCAAAGGGCCCTCAAAACTCATTTCGTCTAATTGTGAGTCTTCGCAGAGAAAGGGCTGAGAAGGGAGCTGCCTGGAACAGTGAACCGCGTCTGCGGGAAGAGGAGAAGCTTCCCTTGGAAATCAGGGGAGGGCTGTTGACGGCCGGACCGTCAGCGCCGGCTGCCTAATGAAGCAATAAAGGCCTTTGTTCCCCCACTGCTCGCTGCCCTGCTCTTACACGTACAATTATTACAAAAATCAAAGAGAGGAATGTTGCCTTGAGATATGATTTCCATATTGGTATGGATTTTATTATACAAGCCGTACAATACGCTCCATTATCATTTTGATTATATGCGCCTTTCATTTGCAATATTGGACCATTATCTGCAGTACATTCATTACATTAGAAGAAACCGGAACTCTAGCCTTACGATGAATTGTAAAAAAGGATTTCTATTTTTTGCAGATTGATATTTCAGGGGAGAACATTAAACGGCAAACATTATTTGTAAAGTTTTTTTTTTTTTATCGTAAACTCTTAAAAGAAGGAAATAACCCTGATATTTCTAACAGACAGAAGAGCCCCAGGCTAGGTGCAATAAATGATTGCAATTTAGAATGCGTGTACTATTAGGGACTCCTGATTAAATTGTAAGTTCCTTGAGAGAAAGGAAGTCAGAAAATGAAGCCGGGGTTCAGCCTGGAGTTGGGAGAGAGCAGATCTTGCACTTGGAGAACAGAAAGATGTGACTAAGTGTGGCCTCCAACCTGGGAGGCTAGATTTACAGGGGGCAGGAGAAGTTTCTGAGGGAGAGGGGCGGATGGCCATCCGTGAGTCTGGGTGTGATGCACGGGGTTGCCATGTTCAGATCTCCCTGTTGAGAAACCCGGAAGAGAGTTGATCTGGTGGTGACTCAAAGGCACATCCGCCAGCACCCTCGTCTGCGCAGGAGCGGACGCTGGGACAAAGAGCTGTCAGCTGCCAATCACCGGAAACGACGATGACACTCAGCCTTGTGTCTCCTGCTGTGGGGGCCATGCAGGGGTTGCGACCCAATCACACCAGAGCTCACACTTGGCTCTGCCAAAGCTGAGGAGCTGTGTGTCCTAGAGCAACGTCCTTTACTTCTCTGACCCTCAGTTTCCCCACTGATAAAATATGGCCAATACCTCATCTAACTGGGTCGCAAGTTTGCTAGGATGATCCAATAAAGCTACAGGTGGAAAAGCCCCTTGAAAAGGGTAACCCTGTTTATTATATTAATAATGACAATAATTTAGATGTTATTGCAAACATTATTACTTTTCCTATCTCGGCCTGTCTAAATCGAAAGTATGCCACCTCCTCTGTGGGGCCCTCCTTGATACCCCAGCCAGAAGGCCCTGTCCCCTCTCCACTCCCTCGAGCAGCAGTTTCTTTCTCTTGAATCACTTTTCATGTCCACTCCCCCGACTAGATCAGGATTTTTCAGACTTCGGGTCACTATCCGTTAGCAGTGGATCACGACGTCTATTTTGAGGCTCACAACCAGCACTTTTTTTCAATAAAATAAGCTAGAATAGAAAATATCAGAATGCACCATGCAAAGTAAAAGTGAATATCGCCCCATAATTTTTTTTTTCCTGAAAGTATATGACTGTGCACTGGATTGCAATATAATATGTATTTCTGCCAACGGGTCGTGGTTAAAAGGTTTGAAAGGCACTACATCAGAGTCTGAGCCCCCTGAGGGCACAGCACTGGCCTCCGGAGCCATATATTCATTCATCCCTTTGGGACAGAGCCCGGCCTGTGTTCAGTACAGCAGAAGTTCAATGGATGTTTGTTGAATGAATCTTCGTTATTATCGTAGTTATTATATTACTGCATAATTTAAAACGTGGACCCATTGGGGGTCAGGGAAAGTATGCAGTTACCATCTCTGGGCACAAACTCAGTGGATGGGAAGGGCCAGGTCTTTATTATCTGTTCCTGCAGAAGCAATTAGTACTCTTTAGAAACAGTTTTTCTACTTGCATCAAGAATCACCCAAATACTCCTGCCTCATTAGCTGCAAGCCTGGGAGGATTAAACATCCTCCTCTTCCGCGGCTCACCGCGGCCTACTTGGCTATGGATGGGGCTGACTCAGTCTTTAGAAGATCCTTTTATACACTGTTATATTGATTTTTAAAATATTTTTAGTTGACACAATAAAAAGCTCACCCAGGGGTCTTCCTTCAACTTCAGGGTTGAAATCCATATCTTAACCCCTTACTGCCTGGAGCCCGCCCTGCCCCGGAGTCGCTCTGGGGGCTGCAACAGGACCAGATTTTACTCATGTGATTCTCTAACCCCTTTTAGGATAAATATATTGATTTCTGAATAAACATTTTCATTCTCCCGTTCCCTCCGGTTTCCTAATCGCCTGGCGCGGAGCTCCTGGGGTGCGCCGCTGTTGATCTTTACCTTACTTAAAAAAAAAGCCCTGAGTGCTATTTTTAGAGCCTTTATTTATGTGATCCTGTGTCTCCAGGACAAGTTCATCAATTACTTTAATTCCCCCTAAATGTGGAGCTGGGTTTCAAGTGGTGCTGGAAGGTTCATGCACCCTTTTAGCTCTCAGTTTAAATCTTGATGAGGGCTGGAGGGGAAGGTGCTTAACCTTTTCTCCTTTGGTGCACCCCAGGCCCAGGGCCCAGCTGGCTGGACTCCGAGATCCCCGGGAGGGCAGGCCTGACCGGGAGGGGGGACCCAGGTTGGGGCGCAGTGTCAGGAAGACCACAGCGCTGCGGAACCTCTTTGCCTTTGGGGCATCCTGTGCAGCTTCGTTAGGCCTCTGATCAGGGACTCAGGACAGCCTGGCAGACAGGATGGTGTAAACCACCTGCCCCAGTTCCCTCCCCGTCCCCCGTGAGTAGCCCCACCC
Source organism: Indri indri (assembly GCA_004363605.1). Taxonomy (NCBI): domain Eukaryota; kingdom Metazoa; phylum Chordata; class Mammalia; order Primates; family Indriidae; genus Indri; species Indri indri. The sequence continues at coordinate 272 of RJWJ010043895.1, read as the reverse complement.
TGAGCTCTCCAGAGCCCACCTGACACCTTCTCCGTCCCACCTACATCTCCACCACCCAGACTGAGAACCAGAACCTTAGACAGCCAGAAAGTGGGGGGCGGGGGGGTCAGAAAAGGAAGGGGTGGGGACTCAGAGGTCCCAGCCCTCCATTTACTCAGTGCTGGGCCAGGCCTGCAGGGAAGGTAAGCAGTGTGACCCTGGCCTGCAGGGGAGACAGTCTTGGACCCTGGTCACAGGACAGCTGCTCACGCAGAGGCGAACACAGGCACCAG
>RJWJ010043894.1:0-12403 GCA_004363605.1 Indri indri | reverse complement strand
TGGGCTCGAGCAATCCTACTGTCTCAGCCTCCCGAGTAGCTGGGACTACAGGCATGCGCCACCATGCCCGGCTAATTGTTTCTATATGTATTTTTACCTGTCCGATTAATTTCTTTCTATTTTTGGTAGAGACGGGGTCTCGCTCTTGCTCAGGCTGGTCTCGAACTCCTGAGCTCAGAACGATCCGCCCGCCTCGGCCTCCCAGAGTGCTAGGATTACAGGCGTGAGCCACCGTGCCCGGCCTAAATTCATTTTCTTTTCAGTGCTTCGTTTTCAGTGTCTCTCTCTATTACGAATCCTTTACAAATCTCTTTTGATAGAGTGTTGGGTCACATTTCCAGGCATATAAGATATAAGGACTAATTTTTAGAAACCTTCTGTTTCCTCCTCATCTTTGCATCTTTGGATCTATTAAAAGGAAAGGCATAACTTTTTTCTAGAGTATTTCAGTGTATCGTGGATGCTCTTGTTTGTGGGTGAAAATTAGGAGCATTTTCTACTTATTTGTTCTTTGTAGCTTACTTTTTACAATGTAATGACATAGGCATGAAATTAAATTGTGGTTCTAAATATATAAATTGATTAATTGTATCAAGAAGTGAATAAGTTAAATAAAGATTCTATAACTTTATGTGAATATTTAATGTGTTAATTTTCAGCATATAACATGATTTTATTTAATTCCAAATTTATATTCAAGGTCAGTTGCTACTTTTACAGATATGCTCCATTTAGCTTAAAGCCTTTGCATGGCTTATAATATAAACTCTCTGAAAGTAATTAGAATATTATATTGTAAGTATTAGACTATTACAATGCTTTCAAACTCTAAGAACAATTAAATTTGTTAATTAATCAATTAGTTTATTTGACTAAAAATCTTTGCAGAGTAAGAATTTTATTTTGCAACACTCTTACAAAATTTCTCCTTGTTTTCGGATAGATGGCAAGCGGGCTGCAGTGTGTTGCCATTGTCAAATGGTCAAATGAATTTTTTAATTCACAGAAATTGAAGGAAACTAACTACTTTACCATCTTCTCCCTCCAAAAAGAAGGGAAGAATGTTGAAGCTACAAGAAGCAATGTATTGAGTTAATGGACTGATTGAATCAAAAGCCTTGTTTGAAGTGTGATGATTTTTAGACAGGCAGAGATTTCTGGAGAATGTTACATAATGGGTTCTGCAAGTGGCCACAAAGTTATTTAGGAAAACACTTACTGGAATTAATATTTATAGCCTGGGAAGTAAAGTGATTACAGAATGGTCACATGGGTCTGAAATAAAAAAAGCCTTTTTGTATCCTGGGCCCGAGATTGGAAAAGAGGAGTTTATTGACGGTGTTTATACCCAAGTGTTACTTGTCAGGAGCAAATCTAAATATTATGGTTAAAAGCAATTTAGGGGGAACCTTTTTCCTTTTAGTACTAATAGCTAAAATGAAAACAAGATCAGGGAAAAGGAAATATATTTGGGCAGATCTAAAAACCTATGTTTGATATGGTCTTCACAGAAAGAGCTGTAATTGGTAACATGCCTATTTGTTTGGCTTCAGACATTGGCATTGGCTTGGGAACATGGTTCCTGAATATCCAGACTTCAAAGTGAATCTTAGTTTCTGGAAGAGTACAAAGCTAATTACATCATATAATTTGAGAAGCAAAGCAAGGGCTCATAAATACTAGGTATCAGTGCTATACACACTAGCCTGCCTGACGTTCTTATCATGACTGTGAATTATTTGTGGTTTTAAATCCTCTTCCTCCTAGATGTACATGGAGTAATATGTGTATCTATGCAGATGTTAATGTTGCAGATAGATTAGTTTATTATACTGACTGGGGACTTGAGGATATGAAATACAGAATAGGCAAAATTTGATGAAGCTTGGAATGAGTCCAGGAAGGCCAAGTTACATCCTGGCCTGGGTGGTAGGTGTTACTGGAAGGAGGAGAAAGGAGAGATACTGAAGATAGAGTTCATACTGTTTTGTCTTCAGTTTGCAGGAAGGGATATTTGGATAAAGATAAGTCACCTTAAAAAGGCATGTTGCTATCACTCGACAAAGCTTAAGAAGCCAAGAAAACTGATATGTGTGTGTGAGCATATATATCTTTAAAAAAATTCTTACCTCCCTCTTTGCTATAACAAAATTAATTTCATTCTTTCTGTAGCAACTTAAATTTTATAATATTAGTATTATGTATTTGGTATATATATTTGTATTGGTATTATATAGATATATTTTTAAGAGTAAATGCATGGTGTTCGAATGTTTACCAACTCTTTTTTTTCCAAGTAAACCTCTAACAAAAAACTATATTTGCATATTTCTAAAACTGACAGACTTTTCTGGTGGATCATTTTTCTTACATTAATTACACAGATAGCAGCATTTTAGTTGGAGTTCAAATAACATACTACCAATGACAATTTAGAGATGAATAGCACTGAAATCCTGCTATGGAAGAGCTATAAAAATAACATGCGCAACCTCAAGTTTTTAAGATGGCCTCTGTGCATCATACAGCGAGTCCCAAATGGAGACCAAGAAAGCAAGGTCATTTTTAATCTCTACAGGCATCTTGATTTCCTGGTTTAACAGTAATCATTCATTGTATTCTGCATATTGGAAGGCAGAAGATGAAGGATACGTAAGAATTCGCTTTGAAAACATGTGCTCAATGTTGCATATCCAAAAGCACCCAGGGATTAAACAATCAGAAAGCCTACATCATTTGCATTTTAATGGATTAAAAATAAGAATTGAAACATTTCTTTACACTTAAACTGCCATGAAAAAGCTTGTGTAGTTAATAGGAGTAGAGTGGGGTTGGGGGAGAAGGAGAGTGTACGAAATTTAAGAAAAATTCATTTCGTTTACAGAATTGTAGCTGGGCTGATTAAGTCAAAGTGCCTAACTCTGCTACAGACATATTTTCCTAATGAAAAGTACTGTAACTTCAGACCTTTCACATTTTCCATGAATAGATGTCATTACTCATTATCACATTTATCATTACTTGTAAAACAATTGAGGCGGCAGCAGGGGGGAAAGGACTGAAATAGAATCGAAAAGATTGGTACTAGCTTAGGTGATTTAAACGATGGCGTTTTTTGCAAAAGCAAAAACAACCCCCGTGATTACTCCATCATACCTTTGGGAAACTGACGTAAGGTAGTAGACCGCTACTATGAAAAATACAGTGACTAGAGTTTTTCTCCACTCTCCTCTAATTCTGCGTTAGCAATGATAAAGAGCTTGCCTGGTAAAATTCTGAAATAGATAATGAGTTGTTTAAGTGATAATTACTGAATCTCATTTTTAGAAATCCATTAACAGGTATCTCTTTAGTCACAGAGAAAATTCTTCATAAATATTAAATTGTGCTATCACATGTACAAATTTCCTTCAAATAATAGAATCTGACTAATTTCACAGTAACTGTTTGCCATTAATTGGCTTTAAGTTTAATCAAGGAAAGACATCATTTATTAATTCCAATTTGTAAAGCCAGAAAAAAAGTATAATATTGTTATCTTCAGTGAAACCTTTTCAAGTGTTCATATGAGTTGGAAATTGAAAACAAAAGATAGCCATGTGCTTGAAATTTCTCCAATTCAAAGAACATAATTTATCAATGGGAAGCTGCAGCAGATTTTATACTAAAATTTTGCTGCCTAACTAGAGAATGAAAAGAGTTTGACTAGACTTGCAACAATGACATGATGTCTATTCGTTGAGTCTTTAGTTTGGTAGGTAGAAAGGGGAAAGTAAATCCTAGAGTACCGTCGAGTTTAAGCAGTTCCACATTTCCAACGAATAGATCTTGACTGTGTTCTTTGAGTACTAAGCTGACAGTGAAATGATGAAATGGCCCTGAGTTATACAATCTTGGATGGTAGGAAGGAGGAGGAGGCCTTGTAGATTGGCAAGTCCCACAGCTGACAAGGCCCAATTGAGAACACATGGAAGTTTCAGGATATGATTCTTGTATGTTACTTACCACTAGCTGCTCAAGATTATAAATTGTACCTGAGACATTACAGAAGTTCTGGATGAACTATACCCATAAATAGAAAACATATTATTAATCTGTAGATTAGGCTCATTTTCCACTTAGGGAAATGAAAACCCTTACTTAACTCAAGGACTTGGTATGTATAAAACAGGCACATGTGAACATGTGGAAATGGTATTTCTGATTGGCATTGACAGATTTATTATTAGAAACAACCTTGCTTGCAAAAAAGAACATTTTTCATGCCACAAAGTTCGATTTCAAAAACTTGCTCCTTTCTGATTTTCTCTATAAGCTTTTGATGTCTGCATTCTCTTTCTCATTTTCACAGCCAGGCTCTATCCTAATTTATCCATTGCTAACTAAATTTTAATAAAAATATGATAAATAAAATTTTCAATTTGTATTTTTCAATTGTTCAATTATTCAGAAGGCTGAAGGGAGACAGAAAATCAAAGTTTTTATAAGGCATGTTTATAAGACTGTGATTGTGTTCTGCAGTCTGATATTTTTTGATGATCATGAACATTAGTTGAGCTAAACCTATGCAGGTTGGGGTTCATGCTGTGGTCTGGATATTTGTGTCCCCCCAAAATTCATACATTGAAATCCTAACCCCCAATATGATTATATTCAGAGGTGGAAGCTTTGGGAGGAAATTAGATCATGAAGGTAGAATATTCATAGACAGGATTAATGCCCTATAAAAGAGGCACTGGGAAGCTTGTTTGCTCCTTCTGCCATGTGAGGACTCAGCTAGAAGGTGTCATAAATGAGCTAGAAAGTGGGGCCCTCGAACTGAATCTGCCAGCACCTTTATGTTGGAATTTTCAGTTTATTAGAACTATGAGAAATAAATTTCTACTGTTTCAAAGGTACTTATTCTATGATATTTTTGTTATAGCAGCTTGAATGGACCAAGACAGGACAGTAACTTTTCTTTCTATTCATGCTATTTACACAATCAAAAGACTTTGTGTCAAAACTATGAGGTTACCATAAGATGGAGTGATAAAGGCTACCTTTCTCTTCCCAGTTTCCTACCACAGGTTAGATGATCTTCAAAAAAATGGCAAGAATATTGCTAATCACAATTCTAGCTTTGAGAAACCTGAAAGCATTGAGATTCAGTATTTTGTACATTGCAGAAAAAGTAATGTTTACTGTAGTAGCATTATTAGTGTCCTTTCTCTTCAAAATATGAAGTGTTGGTTCAGAGGCAAAGATTGCCTTACTCAATCTAAAGCCATTTCTGCATGTCCCATGAAGAGAAACTTAAATTTGAATTATTTAGCAAGAAAACTGAAGAGAAAAAAATACCAGTCTTGTTTATGCGCTAATTTCTTAAAGACTACAGTACCTAAAATTTATTTTTATTAAATAAATTTAATAAAAATATTAAATTTATTTAATTTAAAAATAATCAAAATTCCCTGATAATCAAAATTATCAACCCAAAACTTTTGAAAGAAATATTTAAAAAATAATGGGACCTTCTTGTATTTGTGAGGTTTATTATTTTTTCTCAAAACGTAGCACAGTTTCTGGCAGAGTGTAGGCACTTATTCATGCATTCATTTAACAAATGTTTATTGAACATCTGCTATGCTTCATGTTCTGTGTAAAATTAATGAAAATATGAGAACATACCTAGTTTATTCCTGCATGGAGCTTATAGTCTCATGGAGGAAATGAATGAATAAAATATTCATACTAATAACTTTTATAAAATTATGTCTCTGTGTAAAATTATAGTGTGTTAAGTACTACGGATGAAATGATTTATAGTACTATGAAAACATAAAATACAGAAGTTTAACCTAGTCAAAGAATGGTGGAAAGGCTTCTTTAAATAAACAGTCAAAAGTAGTGGAAGGGACCCCTTTTAAGCATGGTTACATTTTAATGAAATTGATTCAGGCTGAAGGAAAAGTTCAAATATGTTAGAAAGAAGAGGACAATTTTATTTAGATAAAATGTAAAAAGATGGACTGGCAACTGTCTGAATATTTTGTAGTTTGCAATGTCTGTGGGATATTCAAATGGAGGAACTGGATTGGTCAGTCTGCAGCTTAGTAGAAAAATCTCAAGTGTAGAAACATATTTGGAGAACCTTTATCATATGAGTCATAATGAAAGACTTTGGAATTCAGGCACCAGGAAAAAGTACAGTAGAGTAGCCTGTAAAGTCCTCCCTTTCCCCAAATATATCCACGTCATAATTCCTGGAATCTTTGACTATTGCCTTATATGCAAAAGGGACTTCACAGATATTAAATTAAGAACCTTTAAGATTAAGATAAGATTAAGATTATCCTGGGTTATCCAGTTGGGATTGATGCAATGTGATGCTCCTTTTAAGAGAGGTGCAGGAGTCGTCAAAGTCAAAGGAGAGGTAACGAGATAGTGGAAGGTGACATTGGAGTGATGCGCCTTGAAGATGAAGGAAGGAGACACAAGCTAAGACACAGAGATGACCACTAGAAACTGGGAAAGGCAGGGGAACTGACTCTCCCTGAGAACTTGTCAGAAGGAACCAGCCCTACAGACACCTTGACGTTAGCCCAGTAAACTGATTTTCAATTTCTGACCTCTAGAACTGTAAAAAAGTAAACTTGCATTGCTGTAAATTTGTGAGAATTTGTTACAGTTGCAAAAGGAAATTAATATAATACATAGAGAGGGGGAGGAAGAGGGCATAGATAAAACCCTAGGGAAGACCCACCTTTAGGAATAATGATCGGAGAATGTTGTAGTGCAGAAGACACCAGAGAATGAAGCAAAGGAAAAGCATAATCACAAAAGCCAAGAGAGAAAACATATCTGGGAGAATAGAGACTATTGGTAAGATGTGATTAGAGTTCATGGGATCTATACTGGTGAGGGAAGGAAGTTACAACAGGAGGAGATGACGGTGCAGAGAGAACGTTTACTTTGAGTGACTAGAGGTGGTGTGGCCATGGAAGACTAAGAAGAGTGGGGGGACAGGATCAAGACATCTGGATGAGTAGGGTTGTTTTGATGTGAAATGGAAAGTTAGAACTTCAGATGCTGAAGGACAATGGTGATTTAGCATGGAAATGTGTCTAGGTCTGGAGCTGAGCTGGTCCACGTGGGCACTGATCTCCCTCAGTAGGATGGAACCAAAGGAAGCCTTGTTTCTAAATGCTTGCTTTTCTGAATTTGCATTCTCACTAAGTCATTTTAATGAGCGCCACAACCGTGAAGGATTTTCTTCTGTTTTTAAGTGATCTCTTCATATTTTCTCTTCAGATGAAATCTTTTCATCTTGCTCATATGGGAGTGGCCGGGTTCACATTTTTCATTTGCTTTCATGTGGTGTGGTGATGCTATGCTGCATTTTCCGAACTCCTTCTCTTGCACCTCCAAGCTAGGGTCTGAAAGGTGAATATTTGATGTTCTAGCTAATTTTCTGTTGCTTGAGGGAATCCCAGCCAGTGGGGAGGAGCGGATGTGATCATGCACATGGAGAGATCAGATGAGGGGTATGAAGTCTTCATTAGAACTTTGAGCTTGACTGTCTCCTCTGCCCTACTGCGGGGTTCACTCCACCTAGAGGAAGATGCTCTGGGGAAGAATCCTTTCTCTGTGTAACCTCGGGGCCTTTACTTCTACCCATGATGTCCTATCGTTTATTTTCCCTGGCTTCATCCATTTCTCCCCCGGAGCACTTTCCACTAGTGTTCAATCAAAATATTATAAAAAAGATGACAATTGAATTTTCACTATCCCATTGACATGGTATTAGGGAGTATTGGCAGGCTTTTTTCCCTGGTCAAGGAAGTGGTTGTGAGCTGAGCTGTTACTTCTTCCTTCTCTTCTGGAAACATTTGTTGCTTTCTTTGGACTGACTTATTAAATTACATTATGCTATTCCCTTGTTCTTGTTTGGTGGCTATTGTTGAACGTTTATTGTTGTCATTGTTGTTTTCTTTGCTCATTTTGTGAAATTTTATGGGAAGGAAATTAAATGTTGTAGTCTGCTATCTTAACCTGGAAGCTTATAAACAGTATTTCACTGGCTACCTTTATTCGTTACGTAGAAAAGGAAGTCAATCTACCAAAATTATATTTCAGATGTAGGATTCATTATTTTTATGAAGTCAAATTTATTACAGATATAGCTAGAACTAACTTGTGTTTTTAATATCCCTAAAGTGCCTCGATTGTGTAGTGATGGGGCAATAAACATCAAATATAAATAAGTACTTGCATCTGACAAGTAATTTATAAATATTTTGTATGTACTGTGACCATACTTATTTATGTATAGAAAATACATACTTAGACTATATCTACCAATAAAAATGCTGGCCATATAAAGTTGTAATTCATAGATATTACATGTCTCCTCTCTCTTGGTTTATTTTCCTCTGCATCCTTTCCCGTAATTATTTCCTTAACTCATGGTTGTCAGTTCTACTTTAAGGCAAATCCAAGGGAATGCAACTTTTGAGCTTATGCCAGAAAATTTTTCCTGCCTTGGAGAAAAATAATATTTTTAATTGTATATTCCAGTTATACAGTTAGAAATAGCTAGCAACTATTGTCTATTCTTGCTAAAATTTACATAAGGGTACCTGAAATGAAAAACTAAGCAAAGAGTTTACAATTACAATATTGCATGAAAAATAAATGCTCAAGAGAGTTAATTCAGATGCCAATGCTATATACAACTCATATTTAATTCAACTCGGAGTTGCCTTATAGTCCTCTTTTAGTTGATACATCCTTGAAATGTATTGGTGTTTCAATAAAAATTAAGTAAGACTCAATAAAGGATATTTGATAGAACTATGAGATGCAACTATTCTGCTGTACACATGTACACACAACACACATACACACACATGCACAAACACGCAGAGTAAATTAGATGTCCCAATGATAAGAAAAAAGAAAATTGGTCTAGAAAATTAAGCAACTACTTTAAATCAAGGCATGCAGGTGACTGTAATGCAGCAACGGCACGTAGCTCTGCGACTGCCACTCTGCCCTGCTTCCTCTCTCTGAAATGAAACAACTTCTATGTATTCTAATAGCTCATCTGTTATTTAAAGGAATAAGTAATAAAATACCTTTAATTTATTTTTAGTGTTACAAGAAGCAAAAGAACTGCAGCCAAGTCTGATTTATTTCATTAAAATTATTTTAAATCACACTATCATACATTAAACTGACAATGTGTAAACTATAAAAAAGATCTTAATTTTATTGTACCCTCTTATTGTTGGTATCTAGAATTATTAGTGAGAAAAATCAAAAAGCCCAATATCTCTAGACACTGTATTTCAGCCTGTGAGAAATTCCTAATGAAATATCAATGAAGAGTCAATAGGTAATTCCAGATGCATATTACCTTGAGATGAAGTTTTTACAGTCTACTTATGGGCACTAGAAGCATTTGGATTAAGGTTACTCTTAGAATTCCAAGGTGGTTCCTTCTTCCTTCATTCTCTTGGAATACTCCATTTTTTGCCTGAATATATTACTAACACTAAGTGATGCTACACATAAAGAGATGCAATTTGATAAAGATCTGCACTTTTTTTTTGTCTTTCTGTTAGAGTATTGCTAACCCTGGTCAGAATATATTAGCTCCAGTGCCTGACTCCTACCAGATCTTCAAAAATTAGTTTATATGAGGCATGTTTTTGTGTGACTCTTCTATACCTTAGATGTGGCTAGAATATTCTTTGACATGATAACCTGTGTCAGCCATAGCCAGTACCCATGTAATATCTCTGAAACCGTACTGTATGGTCAAGTGACTCATGTGATGTTTAGCAAAATAGAATGACAGGAAACATTTTCACTTGGGCAATTCTCTATTGTTACTAGAGAATTGATTTGACTTTTCTACAGCCTCTGCCTCATGAGGGTACAGGGAAGTCAGTGCTAAAAGTTGCATCAACTCTCTTCCCTGTACTCCCACTACCAGAAAGCTGCAGATGTCTCATGATACTGTGACCTAACACACTCTCCAAATTTCTCCACATTAATTCTGAGTAACCTAGTGGTAAATTCACACAATTTAAGCAGGCAAAATAATTAGATGTAGATTCATGACCAACATTATGGTCTGCTGGGGTAAGAGTTGGAATAGCTAAATCCCAAAGAATGAAAGGGAATTACTAGTTTGATTTTATTAACTAATTGAGCAGCTACTTATACAATTGGGCATTGCATTAAATAGTCAATAAAACCACTTGTACATTATCTAGTCCTAAGAGAGCTGTGGACGTTAACTATTAGACTAGAAAATTGTTTTGCACTTTGTTTAGTAAGATATTATCAGTAAAATTTCTTGCCACTCCAGTGGAAGTACATTTGTTTATTTGTCTAGTGAATGCCTGTATTATTTTAGGAAGAAGCTTCTATTGACCATCTCCTTAATGGGAGTTAAGCATTGTCACACAGTATATGAAAATCTTTCTAGTTCACCCAGTAAATCACTTTGAACATATTTCTCCAATATTGTTATTAAGGTATGTTTTACATAAGTTGTAAGTGTACATAGCTTAATGGAACTTTCCATATATATACACTCATGTAACAACAGCTCTGACAGAGGTATGTAACATTTCCAGCATCCCAGAAGAGTTACCCAATTTATGATTCCACTGAACTTCAGAGAATAATGCATAATAATGGGCTTTACCCCATTGCTAGGCTATCATGAAGTCAAGTGAAGTAAGTTAAAATGTCATTGAAAAACTATAAAATCCTACTAAAAGAGAAAGCTTTGCAGTAGTAGTAATAATAGTCATGAAAGGTTTCCCTTAACCTAGAGATCATTCCTTCACACTTTGTCTTTCCTATTATATGTAAACCTTGAAAAGCATGTTGGTTTATATCTCACCAAATTGAATATTTGAAAGTTAGTTTTTCAAAAAACAAATTTGAAAATGGTGTATAAAACAGTCAAAATTACTACCATAGACATAGCTCATTAATGTTTCATCTATACTTGAGTGTAAGCAGTTTCAATTATTTAATTACTGCTTCTCCTCTACTCTTGCCAAGTTGCATGTTTGTATGTGTATATAAAACATAATTGCCAAAGTAGGTAATATGATTAGCATCCACTGGTGACAAACCAAGCAGTAGACTTGTGTGGTTAATATCTACATACTCAATTTAAAGTAAAAACAAAACAAAGCAAGACAAATTAATTGTTGATATTTTCTTTAGGGGTTACTAAGATATTACAACAGGATTTTTTGTTCCTGGTTTTTATTTCAAAGGTTAATTGTCAGCATTAACACATTTTTTTGAAAAGATTCTCTAAAGAGAACAGAGTAACCTGAACAAATTAGCAGGTTTGAAACATTGGAAAATTACATTTGTTAAAAATGATTGATGGATTTAGTTGGATTACTGGCATTGATTTTCTACTCATATGTATTCAGTATTTTTTATATATACATATATATATCTCCATTTTTTTAAGAAATGTTTTAAGTATTTCCTTTACTATGATGTATTACTTTAGCACTCTGTAAGAAAAATTATCACTTCAACTGCAACAGAGCTTTCACCTACTTGGTGGCTTCAGCTAATATTCCTAGGATAGTTACAAATATACCTCCAGAGAGTTACGGGTAACTCCAAGAGAGAAACTGCCATCTATTGCTCTTCCTAGGAAGCAGGTTTTCCATGATTAGATTTATTGACTTCAACTTTCCTTTTTTAAACTTACAGAATTGAACTACTATTGACTCTGAGTTTCCTTAGCCATTTAAAAGAATTTACGCATTTAGGAAGGGATTATTGTTGTGGCAATCACAATAAATGTGATATTTTTGGACCATAATAGTTTTATTGCTCTGGGGTTGTCTTTGATAACTCAAGTAAAAAGATTACTACTTCCTGAAGAAATGTAGATAGGAATTTAGTGCGTATGAGAGTGGGGGTGCGGATGGGGGAGATTAACAGCATTAGTTTGAATGGCATAGCCAGGATGTTTGAAACGTCTTCCTCAGAGTTCTTTTAATGCTCTTCGGGCCTGACCTAAACATTCAGTACTTGTCCATGTGCAAGAATGCAGGCTGTTAATCTTTACCAAACCCTTGCCAGTTACCATCAAGAGAAGTGTCCACAATGTAGAATTATGCTTCAATTATTTAAACATATATAAAATGATTTTGGAGTTTAGACTTCCTCATATAATTATTAAAATGCTAAAATAGATTATAATACCATAGATAAAATGTGAATCATTGTCATGATTATACATTAAAAAATCCTTATGTGGTAGAGAATCATAATAAAGTATTTATCAGTGAAATGTTCCAGTGATTGAGATTTGCTTTAAGCATCTGTGATTGTAGAATAGAGGAAATAAAATCGGCAAGGTGTT
>RJWJ010043893.1:0-12407 GCA_004363605.1 Indri indri | reverse complement strand
ACTATAAGGGAGTAAATTCTCATATATTGGTTAATGTTTAATTTCTTAAATTAAAAATTAGTGACCCTAAAATAAAATTATTTTCTCTGTAATACACAATAACATAATATTCTGAAGTTATTTCTTTGGTCAAGGGCTAAAATTATTTGAAGAAGCTTGGGATATCAGTCTTAGACTATGTAATCCTAAAGAAATAAATCATCTTAGAGTATTCCTGGGTTACTAAATATTATGGTGTATACATTTATTCTGTTTCTTAATTATCAAGCATGAAACGAAGGTATAATGTCCTCCTCTGAAGAACAGTGGAATCAGAGAATCCTGAATTGTAATCTCTTATCTCCTTATTCTTAGTTAAGAAGATTTAGACCAGCAGTACCTTATTCTCTCTGCCTTAGATCCTTCATTAATAAAAAGAACAACATAATAGCACTCAGCCCATTCACTTGATGTGAAGGTTGCAAGATATAATACGTGTACATTTTATATCATAGAAATTGGTAATAGTCGTATGTCAAGAAGATTGACTATTATTAGTGTACACTATTAAAACAATTTATTATCAGATTAGCAGATAAATGCTGAACCACTTCTATGCCAGCAACTTCTCCACTCTTTATGTAGGATGCTTCCTTTAGATTCTATTATAGTGGTTTTCTACCATGACTGTACGTAAGAAATACATGAGAAGTTTAAATAGAATCCCCACACCTATTTTTGAGAGGTACTGATTTAATTTGAGGATGAGGCAAGATCTTTTAAAACTTCCCAGAGAATTGTAATGTGCAGCCAAGATTCTGAACCACTGCTCTAAGGAAACCAGAGCCCATATGTTAAGGACCGTCTGCTTATGTAAATTATTGATCATGGGAGTTCAAATGCATTTTGCTTGATGAAATGTACAATCTCCATTGCTTACTTATGTAATTATTAAAGTGGACTTTTCACAGTCACAGATTTACCATCACACTTTAACCTGCTGCATTCAACTCGGAAAGCTCCATGACTGGCCCTAAGGCGTCCTGGTATCGAAGTGTTAAATGAATGGACTGGAAAGGAAAAGCTTGTACTGAAAACTGAGACAGAGATTGAGCCTCGTAAACAGCACAGTATCTCCAATACATCCATGACAATAAGGAGTTGTTTTTCTCAACTTATGTTCCCATGTGTACAACTCTCAAGAAGATAGACACACACACACACACACACACACAGAATATGGTTTATCATGAGCTGTCACTTTAGGTTACCCTATCCCTTAGGTTCTCAATAAGGTTACTCAGACATTCTTCTACATCTCAATGGAAAGCCCAGTGCCCTCCCTAGTATCCCCCAAAATTCCTACTAATCTTACACTTTCAGAGTCACTGCAGCTCTAATCTCTGACCTCAAAATTTTAATCCCCTTATCATAGTTTTGGGAAGTACTCATTTCTCTACCCATGTTTTTGACAGATGTGAGGAACTCATTCCTTCCATTCTAGAATAGGATTCTGTCTTTTTATATTTGAATAAACAAAAGATCATTTTAAACCCTTTTCCTCAAAACACAGAACAGAATCTCTCCAAAGATAAATCCAATTATTGCTGGCAACTTTAAAATAGAAGGTCACTCCGACTTCTAAATTCTTGGGGGTTCCAGTCTTAGAAAACTCTCTCGCAATTCTTCCTTCTATAGAACTTTTGTAGTCCTTTGAAAGGGTGATTTCCCAACACAATAATTTCTCAGAGGGTGCCTCTCTAGGCTCAAGGATGAGAAGACAGCTTTTTCAATGAGTTGTCCTGTTAGCAAAAAATTATACTGATACATCTGCTATTCCGTTTTTTTCTCGCATTTTAAATGAAAACATTATGCTAGCTTTTTCCATAATTAGATGAGAATGTTTTTTCAACCAGTAGCCATTTTTTTTAAATGTGTGAGACTGTTTCAAATTCCAGAACAAGACTCAATCTCTTTTTTGTGGCTCCTGATATCGCACTTAACTATCAAACTAAAAGTTATATCTACCAATATTAATACAAGCACTAGTGGTGGGAAACAGTTGGTTTCTTTTCTTTTAGTACATCACAGTTTGGCTACATACTGAGAGGAAATCTGCAAATCTTCAGTCCCCATATCAACCTTGAGAAGATACCAGTGTAAAGTCAGCATTCCCACCCAAACCGAGAGAGAGAGAGAGAGAGAGAGAGAGAGAGAGAGAGAGAGAGAGAGAGAGAGAGAAATAATTACTCTTAGATATGTATTGGGCATGTGCAAGTGATGCTATATGCCGATTATACTGATTATTTAGAGACACAGAAACCTAAATAAAATTGTCAATGTGATCAGCATGTAGCAATTGAAACTCTCAGTTAGTAAACTCTCTGGAAGTGGTAAAAGGAACATTTTCATCCCATATAACTTGAATATCCCATGTATTTGACAAATCTCAGAGCACTTCCCTAGATGTGAGCAACTTATAGTGAGGAATCAACATACTGAGAAGTATTTCTTTCATTACACTTATGTAACCATGTAATTCCCTCTGGTTTCTGTGGGATAATCTTGTTCATAGCAATTCAAGTGAACATTCACTATCAGTTTTTCGGTTATCCTCTTTCAAAGGCAAGAAGTTTGGATATACTAAATACAGAGTCTTGCTGTTTAAATGGTTTCTAAATAGGTTGCCCATATTAGCAATATTTTGCATTAAATATGGTTGAAATATACTTCATGTTTGATTTTGAAGACTGCCACTGTCTTAGACCAAAAATTAGGTCCAGTGTTTATTTTAGAATTATCCCCTTCCCCATATGGCCAAAACCACCATGTAAGGATCTTAGATAGGGACGATGGATAATCTTGGGGAAAATTATTTGTGTCCTTTGTCCTTACAAGGTGTCTTTCAGCACTTTTTAAAATTGAAATTTGGTTTTTTGCATCTCTAATCAAAATTCTACAGCTCTTAGCAAAAGCTATGGTTCTCTTCTTTGCTTTGTATATTCATTGAGTGCTTCACCCTCTTCTTGGTTCTACTGATTCAACCTGGGTTGTGCACTTGACAGCAACTATCAATGGAGACAATATCATTAATTTGTATTTTTATTCCTACAGAAAAATGTCCATGATTTGTTTTTTTCCAAATGAACTAATGATAGCTTATTGGAGGACGCTGAACCAGAGCATCAGGATCCTTCATGTTGTTCACGAACTTACAGAAGATATTTTTATTTCTGCTACTACCTGACCCATCATAATCCATCACGATTGCAAACACATAAATGTGTGGATTGTTCTTAGTCCACATCTGAAAGACAATCTACACTTGAAATTATCTGTACCTGCCCACTTTTCAGCCAGTAACTGTAAAATAGAGTTGACAACCTCAGTAACATACATTCACTGACATAATCTGTAATTGTAAGCTCCATTTTGTCACCCTGATGTATGGTATCTCTTAAACCTATAAAAGCTTCAATGGAAAAGAGGGAATTGGAATTGATTTTCCTGCAAATAATTCAAATGCCTCTTCTACATTAAAATCACAGTTCTAATATAATCTCAAATTATGTGAGTAAGAAGTTTTCAAGTCCTGGATAGCCACATGGAGAAGACCGAAACAGGATCTGCACCTTTAACCTCTCAGAAAAATCAACTCACGGAGCATAACAGACTCAAACCTAAGGCACGAAACTATAAGAATTCTAGAACAAAATGTTGGAAAAACTCTTATAGACATTGGCCTAGTCAAAGAATTTATGAAGAAGACCCCAAAAGCAATCATGGCAGCAACAAATGGGACCTGGTCAAATTAAAAAGCTTCTGCACAGCCAAGGAAGGGGAAATATTGAAAAGTGTAGATCTATTCTAATCCTCTATTTTTGATACATATTTTAAAATAAACTTGTCAATTTCTACAAAAATGTCTATGGGAATTTTGAGTGGGTTTTCATTGACTAAAATTTTGAGTGTGATTTCATTTGTTCTTTAATTTCTTTCATTAATATTACTCAGTTTTTAGCATGTAAATCTGGCATAAGTTTTCTATTTTTATCCCTAGATATTTCATGTTATTGAATGCAATTTATATGGTATTTTTATTTGAATTTCCAATTGTTCTTAATAATATGTAAAAATTATTGAATTATGAATATTGATATTGTTCACCATGAACTTGTGAAAGTCACTTGATGGGCTAAATAACTTTTTGAAGATTCATCTGATTTTCTACATAAATGATTATATTGTCTAAGAATAAAGAAAATTTTATTTCATTCTTCACTATCTTTCTTATCTTATTTCATTCTTCACTATCTTTCTTATCTTTTATCATTGTATAAGCTAAGATCTCTAGTATAGTATTGAATATAATAGTACATGCAAACAACCTTGCCTTACATAGCTTTCCTTGTGACTTCTTTGGTTTTGGTATCAAAGCAATGCTGGCCTCATAAAATGACTTAGGAACTCTTTCCTTCTATTCTATGTCCTGGAAGCCACAGATCAATAAAGAAATAGAAAATATGAACAAAATGGTGAATCAACTAGATCTAACAGACATCTAGAATATTCCATCCAGCAACAACTGCATACACATTCTTCTGAAGTGCATATGGGACACTCTCCATGGTATATTATATGTTAGACTATAAAATAAGCCACAATGAATGTTAAAGGATTAAAACACAAAGTATATTCTCCCTTCAAGATGGAATAAAATTAGAAATTAATAACAGAAAGAAAGTTGAGCAATTCACAAAGTTTTATGGAAATTAAGAAACAAACTATTATACAACCAATGTTAAGATAAATACAAAGGGGAAATTAGAAAATACTTTGAGATGAATGAAAATGGAGACATAATATATCAAAACTTATGGAGTGCAGGGAAAGCAATTCTTAGAGAGAAATGCATGTTGGTAAATTCCCTTTGCTAAAAAGGAAGAAAGTCTCAAATCAACAACCTAAACTTCCATGTTAAGACAATGGAAAAAGAAGAGCCAACTAAACCTAAATAAAGCAGAAGGAGGAAATAATTAACTTGAGAACAGAAAAACAATATAGAAAATTCATAAAATCTAAAGTTGTGTCTTTGAAAGATTAACAAAATTGATACAGTTTTTGCTAGGCCGACAAAGAAAAAAAGAAAAGACTCAAATTACTAAGAGCATGAATTCCAAAAGAGACATTACTACCAACCTTGAAGAAGTAAAAATGATTGTGATTGAATATTATGAAGAACAATGAATGCAAACCAGTCAGATAACTTAGATGAAATGGACAAATTGCAGAATGCCAAAAATATGAAATCAAGTTATGGTAGGATCGGTTCCTTCTAGAGGCTCTGGGGAAGAAACTCTCCCACTTTTCTCTTAGCTTCCGGTGGTTTCCAGTAATCCTTGGCATTTCTTACCTTGTAGATGCATCACTCCATTATCTGTCTTCATCTCACATCACTATCTTTGCTATGGGTCTCTGTATTCTTCTCACTTCTTGGAAGGACATTAGATATAGGGATCACCCTAAATCCAGTATGATATGTTGAAATATTTTACTGATTACATTCAGAAAGATTACTTACAAATAAGGTCACATTCTGAGATTTCAGGTGGATAAGTTATCTTACTTTTTATTGTCTGCAACAGTATTGATTCTGCTTTCATATGTGAAAAATATTTTCCTTGGGTATAGAATTTTAAGTTAAAAATTGTTTTTTCTTTCATTTCTTTAAAGATGCTTCTCTATCATCTTCTGGGTTTTGTAGTTTCTGACAAAAAGCCTGAACTCATTGTTATATCTGTTCCTTTATGCCTTTTGTATCTTTTTTTCTTGGTTGATTTTTTTTAAGAAATTTAATTATGATGTGCATTGGTGAAGCTTCTCCTTTATGTTTCTTCTCCTTTTATTTGTTGAGATTCTGGAACCTGTGGGTATATAGTTGATAGGAATATTGGAAAATATTTAGTCATTATTTCTTCAAATGTTTTCCTTCCTTTCATGTCTTGAGTAAAATTACACTTATTTTAAATTGAACTCATATTATTTTTTTCACATTTAATATAATTTTGGCCTTGTGCTTCATTTCGACATTTTCTAATTGTGTTTTTCATTCATTAATATTTTCCTATGGAGACTCTAACATGCTAGTTGTCCCATCTAGTTTATTTTTCATCTCCATAGATTAGACTCGGGTTCCTTGTACTTTTGTACTTTCTGTTTCTTTCTTTATGTTTCATAATAATATGAATATTATTAATATTCATATTACTACAATATGAACAATATGAATAATATGTTTCATAATAATAAAATCTTTCTTTATTTATGTTTTTCTTTTCTTTTATATCTTTGAACATTTGGAAAAAACAGCTGTTTTAATGTACTTGTCTGGTAATGCTATCATTTCTGTCATTTTCTGGTCTTAGTTAATTTATTTGGAGATAAGTTCAATCTCTTTGAGGCTTAATTTTGATTTTTTTTCAAGACCTTTTTAGAACAACATTGAGTCTAAGGTTCACTTAGTCCCACTATAAGGTAATACTCCTCTGAGAATGCTATATGATGCCATATGTGTTACAGAGTCTTTCTCCTTTGGCAGGTGGGAACTTGGTATATTATCAGCCCTGTGTGAGCACCAGGAATGATTTTGTAGATTACATTTTGCTGTTCTTTCTTTCTAGGTTCAGGTAGTTACCTCTCATGTGGTAATCAATGTGCAGATCAATACTCAGCCAAAGACTTGAGGGGAACTCTCTGCATATGTCACAAGCTTTCTCTCTGTTCAGCTCCCCATTCTTTGATAATTTGTCTTACATATTCTAGCTTCCTTATCTTTCTCAAGATTTGAGATCTTTGTCTCCTCAATTTAGCCAGAGCATGTTCTGTTTGGATTTCTCCTCTTCTATAAATTGGTGTCTGGAAATTGCCTGCCTCAAGGCAGTAAGCTGGAGAAATTATAGACGTCACTTCCCTCTGGGATTTTTCTCTTTTGTTGCCAGTTCAAAGTGTTAGAACTATTGATTCATACTTTTTTCAGTTTTCTACTCATTTAAGGTAGGAAAATAAATTTGGTTATGGTCACCGTACTATAGATAAGGGTAGAAACCCCTAATGTGATTTATCCTTCATAAATTGAGGGTGTTTTCTTTTTTTCTGAGTATACATTTTATTCCCAGAAATTCCATTTTAAGTCATTCTTGGTTTTTTAATTGTCTAGTCATCTTTGGAATTGCATCTTTTATATTTTAAAATATTTTATTCATGGTTCTGCTTTTCATAATAATACCAACATACTAAGTACTTTGGGTTCTAAATCAATTGTTTCTTGGTTCTGTTAATTTTCTAAATAATGATTTGATCACTTGTGCGGTGAGTGTTATGAAGACATATTTGATATTGGCTTTCAAAACTTCTAGAGTCTTCATTTGAGAGCACTGTCTTGCAAAAAATGTTTTCCACTGCTTTTAATGATAATATTTTATTATGTAGATGAAAGCATATTAGTTTATCATTTTTCTTTAGGATTTTTTATGTTGGAATATCAGAGTCCCAATAATCACTTTGGCTCAGAAGGTATACTGGTGGCTCAAGGAAAAACAGCCACCAGCTTGTCTCTTGCAAGTAATAGTGTATTAATATCACTCCCAAACTCTTAAAGATAGGTGATTTTCTGTTTACTTTTTCATTAACTATCCCACTTAGTGGATAGCAGCCTTTTTTTCATGTCCTTCTTGTGTCCAATAGTAGCCACCTCATGCTGCTAGTAACATTTCAATTATTTTCACTCAAAAATCTAAACTTTCTCTATAACGCTTTTGTTAGATTTGTTCCAGGAGGGAACCTGAAAAGTATGTATAGGACAGAATGTGGTTAATGGAAAACTTAGGCTTGTAAAAATGCAGGTGTCTGGACAGTCCCAGGAGGTTATAAAATCTAACAGACAGAGCTGACACCAGCATTCCTATCCCTCCTGATGAGGATGAAACTACAGCCCTCCCTTATCTCTGCAGGATGAGACAGATGCAGGGGTCCCAGAAATTTGTTATTTAAAAAATTTTATTGAAGTGGCTGTTCTGGCCCAGGCACTCACCCTTCCCCCCAAAGAAACCCTCTATAAAATCCAAGGCTTTCCCCTCCCTCAGAGTGGATGCTTTTTTGGCCTCCACCCATCTGCACCCAGATGCTCGAATAAATGGCATTTTGCTATGCATGAAGCTTCATGTATCTCCCTCTTCTCTCCGGACCTAACAACTTCGACAATATGAGTATGAAAGGCCATGAAATGTAAGTAGAAGAGATGTAAAACAGTATTTAGTGGTATTTCTCTATTTTTTCCTATTTTTTTCTCTAGCAAAATCAAGGATAGCCCTGGAGACCTAATATGATTTTGAAGGTGACAGAATGAAATCATTCCATAATAGACTTTAGAGCAGCAGTCCCCAATCTTTTTGGTACCAGGGACTGGTTTCATGGAAGACAATTTTTCTACCTACCAGGGTGGGGAGGAGGGAGGTCAGTGGAGCTTTGTGGCCTAGTCCCTAACAGGACACTGACTGGCACCAGTATGCAGCCAAGGGTTGGGGGCTGGGGAAGGAGCGCAGCTTTAGAGTACTGGTCTTAGGCCAAGAAAAAACAAGCCCGTGCCCTGAGCCATTTCTGGATCTGTTGTAGCCCACACTGCTTCCTATAGGATGAGGTGTCCAAGCTCATCTACAGCCTACACATATACTTCTAGACTTCCAAAAGTCATAGGAAAGCAGATGGTGCTGCGACTGTGCAAACTCCTAGGCTCAAGTAGTGGCCAAAGGGCAACTGTTTGTATATGTGTGGAGGGGGAGGGTTGGCTTGGGGACTGCCCTCATGGTGTAGGGTAGAACAGGAGTGAGAAAAGAAGGAGGGATGGCATGCGAAGTGAGGTTCAAGGCCTTAGTTTTCCAGTGCTTAGTTTTCCAGTTTATGTTTTGTTTTGTAGCACTTGTATATCCCAGAATTCTAAAATTATATTTTGCCTTACAACTTCTTATCAAGTTGAAGGGGAACATACGTTTTTGTAACCATTTAACTTCATTTACAACTTGTAGATAGTTAAATATATTGTTTATGAGCTTTCAGTTTTACTCTTGACCCCATCCTGCAAATGTCAGGTGTGGGTCTGCCTCATCACATTATTGGATAGTGACTGACAGTCTTGTAAGAGGTTCATCTTTTTAGTTTCATATTTTATTCAGTAAAAATTCAAACAATTGGAATGAGTAAGTTTTAAGCTCACTTTCATCTCTGTGATGATAAATGTATGAGATCATGAAGAAGGGTTTAGGGAGAGCAGGAAACAAGTATGAAATCCTGGAACGCCTGTAGAAAAGTACCATAAAAAGGAAGAAGGGCAATGAAGACAGAATCATTTTTAGCCCTAGGCATGATAACTGCCTAAATTCATTTCTTGCATGTATTTGCTTATTTCAGTTGTGTCTATTATATCTCCACTAAGGAAACCAATTATAACAAGACATAATTGAAATAAAAGAATAAAGCCAAACCTTCCTTTTATCCAATTATCATGTCTGAGGTCAGTTATACAATAAACCATAAAGTAAAAAGAATTACAATAAATTAGCTTTCAATTGAAATGGGGATTTTACAAAATGACCATGATAGATTTATATTCACATGGAGTATGTGTTTATTTGAAAACAATACTGATCTATGTGTGAAAGGAAGATGCTCCATTATGTTTCTGTGGCATTCTTAAATAATTAAGAGCTAAGTATGAAAGTTTTGCTTAAGCAGGACATACCCACCCCAGTTAAAAGTCTTTTTACATATCAATAGGGTGCCCTCTGAGGCACAACTCAGAGCACAGGATTTATTCCATAAAGCCCACATTCATTGGGTATGCATAGCAAATATCCTCATTAAGAATTTTGTGTAAAAGGAGTTATACCATTGTTCAAAAGGGGCAGAGAGGTGAACATGATAATAAAAAGATGCAGTTAAGTTAGTCACTTCCAGAAGTTTCCTATGTTGTGCCTTTAAACAAAACTCAGTTTAAGAAGGTTGGTTGCAGATTAGGTTGGATGAAGAGAATGAACTGACTTAAAGGTCTAGAGCCCAGAGTTTAGAGGAGCCTGACCCAGAGAGAACCAGTCAGTATTGCTACTGCCAACATAGTAGCAGGCAGCTTGTTAACTAATGCCAATGAAAAAGTCAAGAGTGTAGTACTTCAGTGAAAGCTGATAATTAACCCTCCATAACCTCTATTATCTTTATGTTTGGGTTAGAATAAATTGCCAATAACAGATGGAGAATTGATCATAGGGATTTGTCTTCAGGTGTAATTAGCAAAGTAGATGCAGAGGCTGAATGTGAGAAAGGAGAAAGAGGTGAATAACAATGTCAAATTACCACCAAAACATCTTAAAAAAAGAAAAAATTGAGGATGTTTCAACTACATATTTTTTTGTAGTTGACTGGCAAGAGCCATTACTATTCTATACATCCTAATGGGTACAATGCATGCTATGTGAGTGATGGACAGACACTCTTGTAACTTTGACTCAAACAGTACAAAAGCAATTCATGTAACCAAAACATTTGTACCCAATAAGATTCTGAAATTTAAAAAAAGAATTCAGTAGGTTGAGCCTCACAGAACATTTGAATTATACGAGCAGTTTTTTATTTATGTACATCAGTGAAATCTCCCCTTACCAGTCTTTCCTACCCTCTCTGTCTTTGAGAAACTAAATTTCCCCACTTTTATTTTGCAGAGCAATTTAACTCTCCACCTTTTATTTAGCTCTAGCATCATCTTTGCATGTGCCAATGGTCATTAATGCATTTAGATAACTAGTGGTAGGGAGCTATAATATCCATTTCTCCCTCCCAAACCGGGGAAAAGGAAGAATTATAGAAGCATATTTCTTTTCCAATGTGAAATATGCCACCTTCCTTAGAATACAGAAACAGTTACACCAATTCTGGTTTTAACATGTCATTTTTTCTATTACAAATACAGACAACTATATTCTATTATGCAATCATATGATATACATAGGAAACAACATAGTGTGGTAGATAAGAGCATGGACTCCCTTTGAGTGTCGGCTCAGCCACAACCTTGCTTTAAGAGCTTGGCAAATGATTTAACCTCTCTGAGGTGCAGGCTCAGATTCCTCATCCCTAAGAAATAGAAAATAATTCTGAAATCATAGCGTAGTAAAGGGGTGCCTGGCGCATAGTAAGCACTGAGTAGTGGCTGTTATTATCACTTTCGACACTATTATAACACAAAAAGAGACAGCCTGTGGTGTTCAAGAACTCTAGGTTAGGGAGCCAGGCTGACAGGTTAAAATATCAATTCTTTCTTTTACTCTATATATGACCTTGGTCAATTTCTTTACCTCTCTGTGCCTCAATCCCCTCCACTGTGAATAGGAATAACAGCTGTAGCTACCTCATAGGGTTTTTGAGAGGATTAAATTAAATAGGCATAATGCAGTTTAGAAAAGTGTCTGTAGTTCAGTTAGTAGTATATAACTATTAATTATTAGTAGTATTATAATTATTATATCTATTCTAAGGATGTTGAGACCCCTTATTTTATTTATCTTCATATACTCTTTATTAAGATTCTCAGTAGATTCTATGCTTTGTAGAATGCATGCTTTTATTTTTATCTAATGGATACTATGCATAACATAACTGATTGTTTTTCCCATTTTATATTTTCTACAAAAAGGTTTATAATTAAATATGAGGGTTATCTCTAATGAGTTTATGGACATTAATGATGAAATGTTTCAAAATGATTCTTGGTTCATTTTCCATCCCTACCCTATATCTTTTTCTGACTTTATTATTTAATAGACATTTATTATTGTTTGTTTTATGTGTTTTTAAAATACCATAAATACATTTTTGTACACATAGAAGTATGTATAAAGCTCAAATAAACTAATAAATGAAAAATAGATAGGCTTTAGCAGGGTACCTTTAAATAAATAAAAATTTACCTTCTATGTGCTGCTATACATCATATAGTGTAATTTTAATGAAGAGATAAGACTGAAGAGAAGAAGGGAAATTCTGGAGCGGAATCTGGCCTATTTGTGTTTTCTCACAATTGAAATTAGTGAATGGTAACCTCTTTTCACAAAACATGTTTCACTTCTTCAAAAATTGAGAAGCAACATGAAAGTTAAATAAATTCTAATACTTTAGGAATAAGTCTTTACTAATTCATGATATGTAGTTTACTTCTACTATTTATTAGATAATTTAAAACATGCCTGCCATGAATTTAGTCAATTTAAATCCTACATTTAAATTTAGGTGAATATTTGCAATATAGACAGAGCTCAAATTCACCACCATCTCTCAATGAAATTCAGGGAAAAAATAAACTAACTTAAAAAAAGCAAGCCTGAGGC